>WYDI02025014.1:0-17122 GCA_009867235.2 Psittacus erithacus | reverse complement strand
GCTTCTCTGGGCACCCTGTGCCAGCGCCTCAGCACCCTCCCAGGGAAGAGCTTCTGCCTAAGAGCTCATCTCAACCTACCTAATCTAAATCTAATATCACAGTCTCAGCCATCACTAGGTTACCAGAATTTCTGTCTTAATAGCTTTAATGCTGCTGGATATTTGTTATACTAGTAATTTTATCGCTAAGGTGCTCACAATGATATAATTTTTATTACTTGATGTATTTATAATGCTGTACACTATAATGCGCTATTCGTGCTTATGTTTTGATGCTTTTAGATGAGAAGGAAGGAAAAGGTATTTACTGGGAAGTGCAGCTCTCCAGGAGGCATTGCTTTGGGTGTGCTGTGCTGTGGGTGACTGTGTCCTAAGAGGTGGAGTCTGGCAAACTTCCCTTATAGCACTAACTGGTGAGAGGTATTTGTCTTTACTTTTCTAATGCTGTTTCCAGAGCATAAAGGGCAGCAATGCTTTTTGTTCCTCAAGAGACAAGAGACTTTGAAGATACAGGGCAGTGCTGCTTCAGGAGCTGCATTGCGCTGGGGAACAGCTTTTCTTCTTTAAACTTTTGCCCAGTCTCTTGTACTGTGGCTGACTTAGGGCTGCTATTGGAAACGAATATCAATTGGAAAATTACCCAATTCAACGCGTTCTTTGTAACTTCCTTGCAACTGTAATGTTTTTATTGTTGCATTTCTGCACCCTCAGTGCTTGAAATAGGCACATTCTGTAAGAAAAACATTGAAGTTGCTTCATATATGATGAGATGAGCTCTGGTCACCAGGGACAAGATTGCTGAACCAATGTTGTATCTGTATTTAAAGCATTCCAAGACTCCAGTGACTCAGAATAGAGATTGTTATGACTTTTGATTTCCACTCTGGTTATGTCATAGGCTTCTATAGAAAAGTTGGTCCTTTTTGGTGCAGAGTGCTTGTGGCTGTGCCCATTCTAACAGAGTCAGATGGTGAATACATTTACTTGGATGAGTTTCTGATAGCAGTAACTGAGCCCTCAAGGAGACCTTATCCACACAGAAAACAATCTAAAGCATCTGTCATTAGAACTTGGTGCTGGGAAAAGTACTGGCTTTGCAATAGTAAAGACTTTTTTGACAGAGAAAATTATTAATAGTGATAGAATGGCTAATAATGATTGGCTGAAGTGATGGCAGAAGCGAGGACAAAGTTCCAGCAGTAACCAGACCTCTCATTGGAAAGTAGATTTTGGTTACAGCCTTCAGGAACTTCAGTGTGTTCTAGATTGGGGGAATGTGAACAGTCCGTGCTGAGAGGGTGTGCAGGTGCAGCCTGAATGGAGAAACAAGGAAGGTCTCAGGGCATTTCGATAGTCTGGAATAGGCAAAGCTGTAGGAGAAAAGAAATCTGGAATGTGAGCACATTGCAAGTGTACTTCATAGATTTCAATGATCAATTTAACTGTCTTTCTTGTTATTTATGATAGTGCTTCTGGGCATTATCAATGGACATCTGGGGTTGCAAAGCTTCATGGAAGAAACTAGAGATGCTGGGGATTACTCAGGTAGTAACTGGAATTTAGCTTTATATTCTGGCCTGGCATAGGAAATGAGCAGTGCTTCTTATAGGGACCTGGGGCTCTCCTCGCTTACAGACACACCAAGTGTGCCCATCTGACCCAGGCACCGTGCTGCTGTGGGAATGCCTCAAGTCTGCAAGCCTTGGAAAAACAAAGATGATGCTCAAAAGGCAGGCCTGGCTGAAGTGAGGTGGGAAAAAACTCCTTCACCTGGAGGATTTAGATGAAATTGGCTGGCGGAGCAGTAAGTCTGTCAAAAAGACAACAGAGCACAAAGAGGATACAGCAAAACCAAGGAATGCATGGCAGAAAAAGACCCCAAAATGCTAAATAGGGACTATGTGAAGAAAAAGTGTGCTGGATGTGGAAGAGCCAAGATTACACAGGTTTTCTTGAAGAGAACTGAATAGCAAAATGCATGCGTGGATGTGTTTATTGCAGGGCTACTAAGGTGTAGATGTGCGCTATGTGAGTATTGCTAAGATGGAGGGATCTCTGGGCTCACTGTGTGCACTCCCTCAGGTGATGGGTAAAGATAGCCAGGAAAAGTGGAAACACAAGCTTCAGGTTAAAAAGATCCAAATCATATTAAAGTTTGTGTCCTATAGCTTGTTATGTCTTACTGAATGCTTGAGGATATTTATGTAATCTCTCTGCTGTAGTAAATCTAGGACCTTCTGTCTTTGGAGCTGTCATTTTCCTTTAATTTGGGTTAGTAATTTAAGGTAATAGATTGAAAATAACTGGAAAGGAAAGAATAGTCCAAAATTTATCCACAATACATTTTAAGGGAAAAGAATTGTAAGCACTGAATGTATTAATTGAATTAATATATCTTTAATACATTCCTAATGCACTTTAAAAACATGGCAATGATAAACAAGGAGGAGTTTGATTTATGCATCTGTTCCTGACCTATGTCTTTATATAAATACATAAGTTTCATGCAGACTACTTGGGCATTGCCTAAAAATTCTTTCAGACTATCTGTTTGATGCAGTTTCTGAGTTATTAGGCTTTACTTACTGCCAAAATGAAATGAACGGGTTCTGTACCAACCTAAAGACCCTGTGCTGCGTCCTTGTGTGGGCTGTAAGTAGCACCAGGAGTATGAAAGTGCTTTTCTGTTTCATGCTTTGTTAAAAATTAGTCCATACTTCAATGCCAGCCACCAGCACCCTGGATTAGATTGGTATACGATGTAGATTATACCTTTCAGATGGGATTTAGAGTTATTGTTCAATTACGTGCTCCTTGGGCTCCAGAACATGCCCAGACCTGCAGCTACACCTGCTAGCTGTTGAGATTGTTTTCTCTGGTAGTTTTTAGGATCTCATTTCTAACATTGATGATTCTCTGACATACTGAGCGTTGTGGTTCTCCTTCAAGTGTAGTCATGATTGGGGTTGCACAGTATGAATGCAGGTTGGCATGGGGCAGGCAACGTAATGCAGCTCTTCTAAAGTGCTCTTCATCAGACTTACCTGTGTCAGTATTACACAAGAATAGAGAACTTGTTCTTTTGCTGCTGGAAAGTGGAGGAGGAACTGCTATTAAAAATGAGCTAGGTAATGTAAATGTAGCTTGCTTTCTTTTTTGTTGTGGTTAAAAGGAATATGCCATAGGTTTTGCCTTCTAGTATTATGAAGCACTCCTGGAAGACTGTAAGCTTTCACAGGCAGATATGAATAATGTCTGTATACTGATTTTCTGGCCCTGAGTTTATATTTCTCAATGTATTTCCTTCTCCATTTGTTGTGATTTTAATTTGCTTGGTGCTTGGTCAGTTTGTTAGAAGACAAGACAACGAAATGAAGAGAAAAACTGCTATTTCCTTATCTTCCAGCTCGGAGGTGGGTCACACAGGTAACTCTCTTCTCCATCAAGAAAGGGAAAATATGAATACTGGACCTCAGCTAAATGCTGTAACATGCCTGGTTCACCTCTAGTATTCAGATTTCTGGGTCCTTGATGCTCATTAAATAGTGCAGCTCAGCCTCCTCTTCAGCATGTTCTCCTGTATTTAAATGTATCCATCTACAGGGTTTACAGTCACTGTTTTCTTATAACAAACCCCAAACCCTTTTGCGTGCAGAATTAGATGTAAAGCAAGAAACTCAAACAACCAAACATATTTTTTGGCATCTCCCTGATGATGCTACAAACTGTCTTTAAGCTGCTGGAAATTAAATGCTGAATTACTTGGTTTTTTCATCTCTATTGCTTCCCTCTCTTCTTCAAGACCTTTTCTACTTTCATGACTGCCCCTTTAGTAAAAATTTGGCATTTCTCACCCAACCTTGTTAATAGTCATCTTTAGATTTTCTAAGGAGATGGTTCCTTACTTCAGATCTTCTTGTCTGTTTTGCTATGAAGAATATCAGCTTGTAGCATGCCAGTAACTACCTTTTGTTGGTTTAAGTAATGGTAGCATTTATTTTATAGGCTATTTGAGTTTGCTTGCCCTTGTTTCAGATAGGGAACTATGATTCTTTTTCTCTAGCTTTAGCCATGTCTAGCATAAGGTAGTAAATCCATTAGCTAATATATGAATATCTGAATTGCAAAACTACATTCCATGTCCCTGCATGCATACACTTCAGCTGCATGTTTCAGAAGTGTCAACAGTCAATGAATTTGATGTGCACTTTTATGCATAGTAATCACAGCTTGTTTAAATGTATTTTATTCCCAGATTGTGCTATCGATGAATTGTTAAAGGCAATAAAAGGTATCACAGTAGTGATGCCCCGTTGCCCCTGGGCTCCTGCTGCTCAACTGCAGAAGCCTCTGATGGCCTCTCCCCCCTCATCCATGATGAATGGCTGGATGGACTTTGCCTTCCTCTAGCAACAGCAGATGTGATACCAGGCAGTGCATGTTTATGCTTGTGGTGTTGGTCAGCTTCTGGTCCATCAACCAGGTAATGGACTCCTTGTGGGCTGCACACCAGTAAGACCATCCAGTCATTTCAGTCTTAAAACTCCACTGTGCTGGGACCAGGTCACCAGTGTCCTGTCATGCTTATTCCTGCCATCTTCCTTCATACGTGAAGAGCTGTGTATGTTTTTTCTCTGAGTGGAAGGAGGCACTCACTTATATGTCCCACAGGTTCTCAGTATCACCTGAGCATCTTTCTAGCTTTGGTGTGCTCAGGTCCCAGGTCTGAGGATGGTTCTAAACTCAGTGTGGGTGAGATGGCTGCTTGCAATTACAGAGATAGGACTGGGTGCCTTGTATGGGTATTTCTATTTCTGTACTTGTAAGACTGCATAGGTGGGTCATGTTTATGTTTAAACCTAAAGGTTACTTCAAAGCTTTAAGTTTATACACGTGCTAAGCCTTACCTAAGCTGCTGCCATTAAATTCAGATGATAGGATTTCTGATGAAGGTAGATAACACAAACTTTTTAGTCATTTACTTTCACCTTCTTCTTTCACTATGTACAGTTTCATCTTATGATTTTCAGCAGCTATCAGAAACATTTTGAGACAGCATGATGATGTTGTTCTAAAACCAGGAGTATTCAAACAAGCAAACTGAGATAATGTATTGGCTTCAAACTGAGATTCCCCCCCTCTTCCCCCCTGTTCTAGATACAAAGCAGTTGACAGGAAGAAATTAGTGTTTTAAATACAAAACAGGTAAAATACTTGAAAAGCATCATTTTGGCTTTAATACCATTGCTGAGCCTCGGATAAGTTGGTATCTTGCTGTTGTAGTGATTCCTCATACATGAACAGTGCTGTTGCTGTCAGAGTTGCTTTAAGAACTAAAATGCTTTTTGTGAAGCATTTACTTTTGCTATTCAGCAACAAACTAAACTATGGTTTATTTTGGTTCATTTAGTTTATCAAGAAACCTGATTCTGAGGGAATATCTGGGAACATGAAAAACAATCGCATGTATTGAAATGAGATCCAAGTCTCTATCAATGCTTTTATTTTTCCTTAAAGAAACAAAAACTACAAGCACTGAGGAAACTAACCTATATAAGGTATTAGTTCCTTCTCCCTTTATTTTAACGCATATTTGAAACTTGTTTTCATTACAGCACAGGTGAAAAAACTGTATTCAGCAGTGCTACTGAGACAGTACAGATCAGATGTAATGCTACCACATAGTAAAGAGATGACTTTTTCCCCCGTATTTTAAGATAACCAAAGTCTATGGATTAAAATACGCATTTGGATTTGAAAATTGAGGAACCCAGAACAATATTTTAGAAGTTAAATACAAAACAGTAGTAAATATGCAAAATAGAGTTGATAAGCAGAGCGACGAGGCAAAAGAAATAAGGATAATAGTTGATTCTTAAAATGTAATTTGTAATGCTTGGCTTCCTCCCACCCCCTGTGTGTAATTTCATGTCAGTTTAAACAGGACGGCTATGCATCATAGTGAGATGGTACCTCACCCAGTGTAGTTGAATTTAATCACCAAAGCATCAAGAAGGTAATGACACTGGGAGGCCAGATATCTGCACTGGTATGTGATAACCATATTGGGTTGAGGAAAATGAGGTTAACAAAAATACAGTTTTATGATATACAGTACTTCTTCAGTAAGAGAACTTGTCCAAAGTGAATACATCCTCTTTCAGCACAGACTTCTCATCAATTTCAAACAGGAATGTGAAAACTGGACTTACAGTACAACTGCTAGCACTGAGCGGTACTTTGGTTACATACACAGGTTACACATCCGTGTGCAGATATCGGGTGTTTCACCATGTTCCAGAAGATTTTCTTTTTCTTTACCCTGACATATTTAGTCAAAAGCTTGCTATAAACCATTGAGACTGAGTTGTTTATTCCTTTGATTTGTCCATGAGGATCAGCACTCCTTAAAGAACGGATCAAAACTACAAACTCTACATAGGACCAATAGAGCAGAATTATTCAAGTTCAATGAAATATTACAAAAAAAAAGGCTTCCTTCTTAGGAAAACTCAGCTATGGTAAAAATATCTACTACAGTGCACTGCACTGTAATAAATATTCAACATAAATTAATAATTTACAAGTACCTGAGCAAGTATACAGAGCACCATAGCACAGCACAGCACCAGAGGCAGTAGCTCAGAATTCTTAAAAATAATGCTGTTTTAAACATTAAAAATCCTAAGTATTGTCATAAAAATGAACTCCAGCTGGAGTTTAAAGATAGTGCAAACTTCTGTCTTCACGTATTAAAATAAAGGTGTCAGATTTTCTAGTCATTTCACATCAGCAGTGCTGCTGGACCTGGATACTTGTGGTGGATGCTTAGGAGCAGGTCTGTTGGAAAGAAAGAAAACAGCAAATTGTTATTTAAGCTTCTGTTGGTTCTCAGTGCCAGCATCATGCTTGGGGCATTGTAAAACCTCTTAGAGGCAACCAACTTCAGACATGTAGCATGGGACTCTCGTACTGGGTGGGGGGGAATCAGACATTGCTGTATATACACAAGTCTCATCAAGACGCGTCATGAGACTCAGTTGCTGCCTGGCCAGCTGGATAAGCTAGCTCAGTGTTTCAGGTGTTCTTTGAACTGTTTATTTCTCTCTGCTCCTATTCAAAAATCATAGAATCCCAGCCTGGTTTGTGCTGGAAGGGACCTTCAAGCTCATCCAGTTCCAACCCCCTGCCATGGGCAGAGACACCTTCCACTGGAGCAGCTTGCTCCAAGCCCCATCCAACCTGACCTGGAGCACTGCCAGGGATGGGGCAGCCACAGCTTCTCTGGACAGCCAGAAGCTTAATCAAAGTTCACCCTTGCAGGCTTTTTGTTAGAAGTATTAGGAAACTAACTTCGTCTTGTTCTTAATTTTTATGACCAATTAAGCGTCTCAGTCATAGAATTCTTGACGCTAAAAACAGTACTTTTATCTTCCTAGCAGTTCACTTCTTATTTTTAGGAAACTGAAGAATATTGAGTGAGAAAATACCATGGACGTTGCCTATTAACATTGGGCATGGTTATTTCATGTCTGTTTTACTCTTTTTCAGCATCTTTTTCTCTTGAAGAGCACAATTTGTGTGCTTTGCGAGTGTTTTGGCTATTATTTTCAGATTATGTAAATTGACGTTCCATTATGAAGTGTGTGAACAGAAAATTGCTTTTATTGGTGGTTGAACTTAGCAGTATTCAGTTCTTCAGCCTAATGCTGTAGGTGGTCTGAGTAGGAAATTAGTCTTCAGTGAGAGCTTTGTTTCTCTTTAAATTGCTGCTTATTAACTCCTTTCTTTTGAAAGGAATTGTATTTCTTGGGGAGGTTTTGGAAACATAAAGTCAGATGCTTACAGTCAAACCTTCATGTGTAGTATCAATTCTCATACTGCTGTGGAAGTCAATGCAATTATGGTGGTATGCTTTGAGTGAGAATCAGCCTGATATTGTGTGGTTTTGTAAGAAATAGGAAATGGTTGTTGCACAGCTCTCAGCAATAGTCACAGCACAGCGTGGTTACTCAAGACATTTTAGACCTGCCATTGAGCAAAGTGCTGTAAACCAAGGCATTTTCAATAGAACTAACCTGACAGGAGTAACATGAGGCAGAGGTTTTTTGTGTCCAGGCACTGCTGTGCATGCGCTGTTGTAGCGCGCTTTGGTCAGAGGGTCTGCTGGCAGAGGCTTCCGAGGAGGGTTTGGTTTGTGGTTTTCCTATTATAAAACATAAAAGCATATTAATCTTTGGATTTGGCATAGCATAATTAATGTAGCAACAACTGAGAGAAATGGGAGGTAAGTAAGTTCAGAGTATTGTAGAATCCCAGACTGATTTGTATTGGAAGGGACCTTAAAGCTCATCCAGATAGAACCCCCTGCCACGGGCAGGGACACCTTCCACTAGACCAGGTTGCTCCAAGCCCCATCTAACCTGGCCTTTTACAACACTGTAAAAGTAGCTATTTAAAAAGATGGAAATACTAGAAATGTCTTTAAAATGCAAATTCAGATGACCACAAAACCAAACCGCTCAAGTCCAGTTTGAATTGGTAGCATCTGTGGAATGTTTTTAGCAATGTTGCTGTGCTTTCATTCTGTGGAATTAAGTGATTCATTAATAAAGAACAGAAGTCATCTGCTGTCAGGCATGAGCTAATGTCTCTTCTGTGTGGTCCTTGAAACACTGCAAACATGGTAACATGTCTATTTGTGGTCTTCATTATGGAGAACTGGGATAGATTAAGTGACTTGCTCAGGGCACACAAATACTCTCCAATATATCAAAAACGTCACTTCAGATCCTTCTATTATTTGAACTGCATAGTCATGCCTTTTCTAAATTATTTTAATCTTTATTATTAGTTTGCAGCAACTGCCATTAGTAAAGCTGACAAAAAGAAACAAGAAGAGCTTAGAAGCATGATCTAGTTAAAGATCACTTAAAAGTTGTAATCAAAACAAGCAGAGGCATGAATTGCTCAGGAATAAAATACAACTTTTCATTATTTGCTTTGAACATCCCTTTGTTTTCTTACTTTTCACAGCCAAGGAGTGCTCTTTCAAGAAGGAAATGCAGGTTGACTGTTTTCTTCCTTGACAAGGTAGAAAATGTGGGAGCTTAAATAAAAAACCTCATATACGGTCATCCCAAATTTACCACAAACTACATTTGTAAGCTGTATAGAATGTCCCTCTTATGACTGTCTTCTTTTTCACTCTTGGCAGAACATGCACTAGTTCTTGAGTGAATGCGAAATTGCAACATGAAAGAAGTTTCTTATTTCAACTTATTGTTATGGCCACATCTCATGTTCAGTATTAAAATTAGCCCAAGTGTCATCCAGAAGAGCTCACACCATAAACCAAGGTTAAGATATCTGCTGTGAGAAGTTTGTCTGTCAGCTTTGTCTTTGGAGGTCAAAATAATTGCAAATATTCCTGAAATAATCAGGCCTGGAAAACCATGAAATAGACAGCATGTTTGTAGATACTCCATATAGCTTTGTCTCAGAGGGCTGGCCTGTTCAAAGTCAGACTTTAATTAAACACTAGCAAAGGAGGTTCTTCAACACATGATCATTTCCCACAATACAGAACTAGAACCTTAAAACTCTTAAGAGGAGAAATCTTACTATCAGGATTTCTTAACCAAAGTTTACTCTGTGCACTGTATTTCTTATCCAATGAAACCTTCATGTGTGTGTTTTGAAGTGAAATGTACCGCTTTGGAGCAAGTTAGGTCACAGCGGGCGCTGATACTTTTGAAATAACTGATTTACCTCTGCAGTAAAATACAAATGTAAGCTGCTTCTGTAATAATTATTTTGTTAAAAGTCATAATGTATGTTCATTACATTATATGTATATGCATCATCACCTTGAGCGTGACAGCAGTTATAAACCCAAGTTGTAATGAACACACAAACATCAGCATTATAAAGACAACAACCAAAACCTTTATTCCCTTGACTGCTTTCACAGAAGTGGCCTTTTCCCTCAAGTCCTTTTACATGATTAATCTCATGAATTAGCCTCATCACATGAGTATTCAGCTGTTTGCTTGATCAGTCCCTATTTGTTATTGCATGATTTGTATTTAATCTTCAATTAGCAGAATGCTCAGGTGCCATTGGGAAGAGGGATGAATCCAGGTTCAGCAGTCTAGAGAAACAAAGGTCTGACGAGCTTAACATCTGGTATGGATGAATGAACAAAAAGAGAGAACTGCTGTGTCCTGTGTCTAATCACCACTTGTAACACCTGATAGTCGACAGACTTTCTGAGAAGCTCATTGTAGCCAAGTACTAGTGGAACCCTACCTGTTGCCTTTCCCCTGCTTCTTTTTACAGGGGAAGCTGGCTGACATGGCTAATCCAGATGTGCCGATCTAGAACAGTTCTTCAGCTGCAGAGGGAGCATCCTGTCACAGCTGAGCATTAAGATAATCTTCTATGCCTAAGCCAAACTAATTCTTTAGGCCCTCTTATTCCAGAAGACTCATCCATGAGAGGAAGTTTGTTGAAACATCAATCGTATTATAAATGTAACTCTGATTTCTTCTTTTGTTGCTCCTCAGAGCTTGAAAGAATGAGTTTATACTCTTAAGGAGGAAGCAGCAAAGTGGTTTGACAGAAAGTCTAATGTGGCAAGCTGATAAGAAAGGGTAAAAGAAAGAAAGAGAGGGAATTCAGATGAAAATGGAGATGGAGATCATGTAATGGCTGAGATGAAGCAAAATGAAGAAGCACTTCATAGAAAGGAGATGCCAGCACAGGAAAATGACACCAGGAAAACAAACATCCTTGGAAGCAGAGGAAAGTAAAATTGAAGAAATAAATCCCCTCCCTCAAACTGACATTACAAGATGATGTTTTTATATTCTTTCTGTGCCACAGGAGAACCCAAATTGTATGCTTTGTATGCTAAAATGCGTTGTATAGGTTTGTATGTTAAAATGTGTGGAAACATGCTGTAGCTTCTGATGTCCTGGCAAGACTACAGGACAGTTCGTAGAATCACCACTGCTGTGCTTCTCTGCTTCATCTCTCCTTCTTCCCAGCTCATTTCTACACCTACTGAACTGCAGCTCTTCAGTACAAAGAGCTTATGGATGTATTTCTTTATCCAGGTTTATATCAACAACTTAGCACTTAATGCATTCACTCTGCCTGCATTTGGGGAAGCGTTGTTTTAAATATTGCCATGATCTCTTTTTCTGCCAGGCAATACAACATAATTTTGCTATTGAGCAGCTACAAAGCCATCAGGTGCATGAGGCTTTAATTTTTTTCACTGATTTTGAAGTAAGCGACTGAAAGAAGGTTCTTGCCTGCGTTGCGCTGGATGAGAAGGGGTTATCTGTCTTCCTCAACCTGTTTAGATGGGATCCTAATTTATGTTAGTCCTCTGTCAACAGCCAGTCTGAGGCAAGATATTGACAGGAGTAACTGTGGCAGAGTTGAGCAGAAGGTGAACCCAGCTCAGTTTGACTAAGGAGAAAAGTAAAAGCCCCAGCTCAGTTTTACTAAGGAGAAAAGTAAAAGCACAGAGCTGTATTTCCTGTAGTAAGGATGACCTGTAAAATATGAGATATACTTTGGTAATAAGATGATGACAGCATCAGAGGCAGCAACTGAATACCAGCAAAACCAAGTGGAAGTGATCAAACCGGAATGCATGGACTGAACCCATGGTTAGTGTAAACCTGCACCCTTCCCTTGATTTCAGTGGTGCTGTGCTGATTTATGCTGACTGTGAATCTGTCCCCATAAATTAAGTAAGTTTACCTTGTAAGAGCATCTGAAATAAGAAAAAAGCTGTTTATTAGTCAAAAGATTGTTAAATATTAGACTTGGCAATAGATAATTTGTGTAAATGATAATCCATTAATTGCTTTCTCAACAGGCACTAGAGAGGAAAACAGTTGTTTTAGAGTCTGCTTAGTATGTTGTGCCTTATCTATCCACTGCCCTAAGCCCAAAGGCAGAAGGAATGTAGCTTGTGCTCCAATATTCTTCTCAGAAGGGAGAAGCAGAAGGAAGCAGCTGTGAAGCCATAGAAACAGTGAATGGTTTCGGATCCTCTTCTTCAGCACTGTACTGCAGTACCGAGCATCTGGATGACATTATGAATGTAGCAATGATTTTTAAAGTGCTTCCTCTTGATGACCTGATGGATGCGCTTCCAAGAGAGTGTTGAAGCAATACATTAAGTAATATCTATATAAACTAGCCCAAAAACTATTCTCAAGTTAATTTACTTGTTCTAGGCTTTAAGGGAGCAAAACTCTTCAGAAGAAAAGATTTCCTTCCTATACAGTGTTTTCGGGGATATAAAAAGTAGCTGTTTCTCACAATCTTGAGTTGGGGGTATGGACATAATTTTGGAAGAAGCCACGCTGGGTTATTCAATAGGTTGCCTTGCGTTGGTCCCCTGTTTGTCGTACTTCTAATTCATGCAGCAGCAAAACCAGTGTCTTTTGCTTGATGGAGTAACTGCCACACTTATTTTGAGCTGCCAAACCAAAAGCTTTTTGGCAGTTTCATATCTGTCTGTCTTTCCTGATGACAGTACTAGAGATTGGTATTCTACCTTGCATTTTATGTGGGGTTTGAAGGGGAGGGCACTTAGGAACATGAATTGCAGTCATGCATTGGGCTGCTTTGAAGTGCGATGACAGGCTGGGGCAGATACAGACACACCATCAGAATGAGAAATGGTTACTTTTCTTGGAAGGCCTCTTCTCCATCTGTCTTCTGCTAGCAGGAGACAGTGTAAGCTTATAAGTAGCTACATAAGAGGAAATAGAAGAAATTTCTTCTTCTAAAGACAAAAGCAACACAAACCAATACTCCTTCATTTTTCCTATAAAATTGATTTTAGAAAGAATCAGTATTTCCAGTTCCCCTGCAAAGGAAAATAAGTGACTAGCAAGATGAAAAAGGGAAGAAGAAAAAGCTTAAATACTTTGAAAGCAATTAAACTGTCTACACTTGTAGAAGTTGGGTCTAACCTGAATGATTCATGTTCAGATTTAGACAAAATGATCCATGGCCCCATTTTTAATGCTGTCATAATACGTAAGCACACTGCCATGGCAGATCAGAACCGTCTCATCCTTTTTCTTCCTGTGTTATTTTTACAACTGCTTTTCAAAGCACTGCACTTCAGCAACTGATTCTCATAGCTATATCCTCCTATAAATCACTGGGGAGCGTCTCAGCGTAGCTCACAAAGTTGCGGTAGGAAGAAGGTGCTCTGTCCTTGGACATCCTCGCTAGGTTTAGACAGGCAGTCACTCAAGGCACAGCTATTTGAGTACTGAATTGCAGTATGCGCATCCAAATCAATGTGATGCTCATTTAAGATAGTTAGTGATAAAGATATTCACTTCATTTTAATCTTGTGCTATATCCAGAATAGCACAACGTCTACGGAACAGAAATAGCTGGGTGTCTGTTTCCTTTGCTTAGACACAGTCACGCTACAAATGCAAGCAAAAGAGAGAAGACAGTGACAAGAAAAGAGACAATTTAACATAGAAAATAGCACAGACAATTTACCCTGAATATCACCTTCAAGTGCATCCTATTACAAAAAAAAGGAGGTTACCAGCTCTGTTTAAACATTGCAGTGAAAGGTACATCTACATTAAGTAGTGTGGGTAATTACAAGCCTGCTTTTAAGATCTGTGCTCTGAGGAAATAACCTCAAGTCATGCACCCCTTGCCAGAACAGAGCACATCAAGCTAATACATCTTTTGCTTTTGCAGAAGACATCTGCAATTTGACTTCCTAAACTATATCAATGTATTTGGCACTTTGCTATTAAACTGTACAGTTCTCCTTCTGTTTGGGCAGCTCGCAGGATGAGCCTTTTTGCCTGTAATATGGAGCTTGTTTATACTGTTGTGTCTTTTGAGTGGTGAAGAGAGAGTTCAGGATCCTACATTTTAGGATCAGCTGGAATGAACCGATATATCCACACCGCATTTCTAAACCTGCACAAAGCATAAAGGAAATACTGTGGGAAAAGGCCAATGTGAAAGATGAGAAAACATCTCATTCCTCTTCACCACATGGAGATACTCACTCACTACATATTCAATAGAAAAGAAGCTTACAGAAAATCAGCTGTTACCTGGGTGAACCTCAGCGAAGGGTTAGCTGGCAAGGGTCTTTCAGGCACAGCTTGGTGACACGGTGGCTGGGGAAGGGGTGGTAGGACTCGCTGAGGTGTTTTTAATGGTGGCAAATCATGTGTCTTCACAGGGTTACTAATGTCAATGACCTGATATGGCAACGGTCTTCTTGGACCATCTCTCTGTAAAAAACCACCAACCAAATGCTATAAACTTCAAATATAAGCGTTGCTGCTTTCAAATCTGTTATTCCCTTTTCTCTCCTACGCTGCTTTCATCTACACTCAAGACCTCTGCAGCCAGAGACACAACTAACAGTTTCCAGAGTCCTACTGAAGCAGTGATCCTTCGCCTTTCGGATGTAGTGTTCTGGTCTAAGACGTCTGGTTCTGTCCTGAAGACTAAAGTATCCTTTTCTGCACTTGACATTTCCACCTGTCTAAAGCTCGGAAGCCATAAAGGTATTTTGAAACCTGTATCTTCTTTCACTTTACATACTGTTAGTTCTATATGATAAGATCATGTAATAATTGTGTTATGTTTCTTAAATGAGATCCTAGATATATAAATATATATATATAGAGAGAGATTTTCTTTTTAAAAACCACTATTTTGAGACTCACTTTTTGCATGTTTGTATTTTGTGGCTTCCTGATGAGATTTTTACTGAGAGATGTGGTGGGAACGTGATGATTAGGCTCAGATGAACTGGAAGGTCTCGCTGGACTCACAGACCTGCAACACAAACATTTATTTATAGAACACAACATTCTGCTTTATCACATTTCTTTTAATCTGGAGCCTCTTTTCAGAAGGAGATTTTTGCCAGGAGTTCCTGACTTTTTATAGTAAACAAGGAAAACAAAAATTGTCAAGTGCTCCTGCAAGAATGAACATAAATATTGATTTTTCAGGAACCAGTAGTCTGTTAAATTAGGTTCTGCAATCTGTGGAAATACAGCTTTGTAACACCCAAGAGACTATTCTAATGAATCTAGCATTTAAACAGTAATGACCTCGAATATGGAAGTTTCAGCTCACTCGACTGAGTTTAGATAAAAGGCCACGCGGTGTAATGAAACTATTTCAAGCAAATGGAAATGAAGGCAATGCTTCCTTCATTTCTTCATTTTTTATCACAAAAGAGAAGAGATATGTGGTCAAACCAAAACCTACGTTATTTACTGACATCAGTAAAGTTAAACTAACCCGGGAAAAAACACTGCTGTTAACACTTGGTGAATACTGTTGTTAAGGTTGGCTCTAACATGGTCACACTGTTCTGTGATGAATGTCAAGATGAGAGCACCCATGGTTACAGCTACTTTCTGCTAATGCCTATTACAGTGTAATTAGGGGAAATGATCATACCTTAGTTTCTCTATTGTTGTCTTTTTACTTGTAAACAACCATCTCATGAAAGTCTTCCTTTTGACATACATGATAGATCCAGCAATGATAAGGCACAGAATGGTTATCAGCACTCCTATGGTTAAACTCTTATTATCTGCAATGAAACACATGGAGTTAACTTCTATCAAGAGCCATCTTCACTGAAACTTGTTGTATACTGGAAGCAGGACATTGCTGCCTGGCCTGAGTTTCTAACGGCAATGCAGGTGAAATGAATAAGCTATGAATTAAAGACTAATAAAATACAATTTATTCTAGATTAATGCTTGAATTTTGGCCTGGTTTAAAGTTATTTCTTTCACATTGGGGAAAAATTGGTTAACGTATAACACTGTAGGTTCCTTCCACATTAACTATTCTATTCCAGTCAGATGTTCACCCAAGTGCGAACATCTCTATGTCTTCTCTCTGCATCTATGCTCAGGTCCTGATTAGGTTGTCAACTGCAAATGGGGCCATAAGGAATTCAGGCTCTCAGCCACATCCGGACACCCATAGGATGATGGCTGTAGCAATGTTGACTGGTGCCTTCTTCATGGAGTGCCTGCTGCCAGGGTGGGAGTGAGACAAAGCTGAGAAGGAGCAAAAAAGAACAGAAATGCTTAGATCGTGTTTTGGTTAAGTGCAAGCTTTTACATATTCTGTCCTTAGGCAGTAACCGTAGCTCTGTTATAAACAGATTTGAAGGATTCTATTCTGCTTTAATACTGGGCAAGCAGTCTGAAATCTGGACTACTGTTGTCCAGCCCAGATGACCATTAAGTCGAATCTGGAGGAAAGCCTTCAGCAGTGGTGTTGTGTGCTAACAGAGGGATGCTCTGTTTAGTGAGAGACTGCAGCCCTCTGTACTTGTTCCAGTTTTCAGAGTGCTTAAAGCTGCTTTAAGTACCTTGCTGGGACCTAAGTGAGGCACAATAGTGAGATGAATCCTGACTAGATGACTTGCAGCTGAAAGAAAGCCTTATTTTTAGGAAGAAGCGAGCAGCAGCTCTGATCATTATGGCTATGTGATATGATCGCTGCCTGGAGGAGAGGATGTGATTCTTCAGGACTGCTGACCTAAAAAATGCATGCTCCCACAGTAGGAGAAACATCTTTAATCTTTGCTCTGGTAACCCATCATCACTGTCTCAGTCTTATCCTGGTTGATTTTCAGCCAGCTGGCTCTCTTCTACTTGCCTAAGCTCACTTGGATGCTGGTGAACAGTCAGCAACACTGACTGAACAAACTACATATGGGGCATGATGGGGCATGGAGTGCCACACTTTTCTCTTGTAGCACTGCAGAATAATAACTCCCTCACCATCTCTAAAAGATTAGTAAAATTGATAGGCTAAGATTATGCAATTTAAATTCATTAACTTCTCTACCTATTAAATATTTATACTGCTTTGTAAGAAAAATACAGAGTGTCACACACTAAGGTTTCTTCTAGGTCAGCTGGGTAAAGTCCAAGTGTCAGCTGTAGAAAACTGTGTCCTCTAGGAATCAAACAATTCCAGCCTGGTTTGTGTTGGAAGGGACCTTAAAGCTCATCCAGTTCCAACCCCTGCCATGGGCAGGGACACCTTCCAC
>WYDI02025013.1:0-25481 GCA_009867235.2 Psittacus erithacus | reverse complement strand
GTTCCCAGGCCAAAAGTCAAAAACACAGCACTGCACCAGCTACTAAGAAGGAGAAAAATGACTGCTACTGCTGAACCAAGGACAAGAAGTTACCAAAAGTAGTCAATAAATTCCTTGAATTATCAAGATAACAAGGTTTGCAAATGTTTGCTTTGATTGTTTCTCCCAAAAGTACATTTCCAGAATCTAATTTTTCATTTCAGGTGTGGGTTCTGCATGAGAAACCATGTGGCCTATTTTCATATTATTCATGATCACACTTCAGTTCACTTTGCAGAAAAGTCTTGGAACACATGAACTGGGTTCTTCTTGGATGAAACAAAACCAAAGTTTGGAAAGGGGGCTTGAGGTAACCACTGAAACATGTAGTCAAGGTCTTAATGATGTTTCATCTACAAACATATTCCTGTAGCTCCTGCAAAAGGCAGGGAGCAGATGATAATCTGCACTGTAGATCTGTACCACGAAGTTTAGGCTTGCATACAGACCAAGTGGGAAGACTTATGGAGAAGAAAAGAAAGTTAGACAATTACGGTGGAAATGAAGCAAAATTATTTAGGATGTAATCTAAAAGACAAGAGGCTTCAGCTTTCCTTTGTAACTAATTGAAAAAGAGAATGTTTTTACGTTACCTTCAATCAGCGTTTCCCTATCTTCACTAGCTATGGCACTACAGCTTTCTTGATTTCAGCAGACTCTTTTCTGATAGCATCTTTTCTGACTCTCCACCAGCTTCTGCAGCAAAGGGTAAAGGTCTTGATGTTTGTCATGCTAACACATCCAGTAACAAACCAGTACACAGTTCTAAATATCCATGGGAAAAATTTTCTATTTCTTTCTTGCTATAGACCTATTTTTCAGTAGCTTAAAATGTTTGTGGTTGTAATACAAACATATACACACATACGAATTTTTAAATTGGTTTTACAGACAGCAGATTGGATTAAAAAAATTCTGCAAAAATTGATGGGGAAAACCAAACCAAGAGATTTTTTCTATTTTTCAATTTAATTTTCTTGTTAGAAAATATATACATTTTGTGTTCACTCCTGTCCCTTGGTACAGACTTTTTAGGAGGAGAAAAATCTTCACACCTACTCTGCTGCTGAGAGTGATCTTTGGGAAAATACCCATATTCAAAAAAGCATCAAGGTAACTTTACATGTCTACATATAGCAAGCTAATATTTATACACTTGATTTTTTAATTCATGATCTCATTTAATAGGGTTAGACAAGTTCAAGTCAGACAAGCTGTATTACAATGTGTTCCTAATAACCCCATATATTTATGGAGCTTCATAAATTGTTCTTAAGCAAAGTGGGACTGAATAATTTAAATGTTGCCATGAATGTTAGTGTTGGCAAGATCAGTAAAAGCATCTCTCAAACAAATGGTCAGTTGAAATCAAATTTGTTGCAATTTGTGTTGATCTGAGAATGAAAGAAAAATGGATTGCAGCTGTTTAGCAGGTGTGTCTCTAATATAAGGTACAGTGAGAGTAAATTTCTCTTTGGAGTTATGGAAGCAGTCCAGCTATAGAGCCTCACTTCAGTCTACACAGGCTGAATTAATGTAAAAATCACCCTAGTAAATTTGATAAGAGGGCATGATTATTAATTTAAGAATTTATAAATAAAATGAATGATTTAGTTTCAGTTATACAATCCCCCTCTTTTGATTGTCCCTTAGGACTTCGCAATAGTGATTTATTTTCATAACATATTGTTGACCTAAGAATAGCCAGTCCATAAATCATAGCTTCTACTGGCATATGGAGACTAAGGAAGCTGCTTGCCCAAAGTCATACACCTAGTGAGTGGCAGCTTGTCTTGAAATCTTGCTCGTCTATCATGTGCTTTAAATAACATTAATACTTCTTGTAATGTGGAGTGATACAGCATGGGGCATTAGAGATGTACCATCCTGGTTTCAGCTGGGATAGAGTTAATTTTCTTCCTAGTAGCTGACACAGTGCTGTGTTTTGGCTCTAGTCTGGGAATAATGCTGATAACACACCAATGTTTCAGTTGTTGCTAAATAATGCTTAGCCTGATCAAGGACTTTTCAGTCTCTCATGCTCTGCCAGTGAGGAGGGGCTCAAGCAGCTGGGAGGGAGCAGAGACAGGACACCAGAACACCTAATCCAAACTAGTGAAAGGGGTACCCCATACCACAGCATGGCATGCCCAGTATATAAACGTGGGGGAATTATCCAGAAGGGACCAATCACTGCTCGGGTTGGTCTGGGTATCAGTCAGCAGGCGGTGAGAAATTGTGCATCACTTTGGTTTCTTAAGTTTTATTCCTCCCTCTTTTTTTTTTTTTTCTATTATTCTTGTTATTATTGTTGTTGCTACTGTATTTTACCTTATTTCAATTATGAAACTGTTCTTACCCCAGCCTTTATGTTCTGCCTTTTCCCCAGCTCTCCTCTGCATCCCACCAGGGTGTGGAGGGAGAAAGGGAGTGAGTGGCTGTGTGGTACTTAGTTGCTGGCTGGGCTGAAACCAGGACATGTACCCACTTATATTGTCTGCAGTTAGAGACAAACCTATCAGCATACACTTAGAGAAGTAGACATCCTTAAAGAAATGCTTGAGTTACCTGTATGGTCAAAGGACTACATGCTTTCGAAGCACTCCAGAGGGAGTTCCTGTCTGCACATGACAGCTGTCTTAACTCACCAGTACCACAGTCACCACCAGTACCACAAGCTGCATAGTGACAAACTCTTAATAGCTACTGTAATTGACCAGATTTTCTTGACAGCTTAAAGACAAATCTTGGATTCATAACAACACAGAACTACCACTTCCTCACACTGTGCACACAACTAGAGATTAATATTCTCTCTGACAAGAGAAGAGTTTGCTCTCTGAGCAAACTGCTTTCCCCTGCCCCTGCACCTTTTTTTATTTCTACTAACAGTAACCATTGATATTAGATGTTCTCTAGTTGGATATACAGGAGGAATATCAGAGAAAATTGCACGCAAAACTTTTTATTTCCCTGAACTACTCAGTTTTGGAATTAACTCCTCCTCTGGTGTGAAAAGTCTGTATTTGCTGAATTGTCATATGCCTTTTGGCTGATGGAACACACAGGAAAAAGGCATAAAATTTGTAGGGCTTTGACTAAAATAAAATTTCTAATGTGAGGATATTAAGTGTAGGAGGAGTGGTTTTTTTCCTCTTTTTTTCTTTCTCAGAAGCAGACACACTGCCTATGGTACGCTATACGGTGAAGGAAAAGAAGTTTTCTTCTAGCTCAGTTTTGTGTAGATGTATGTAGGGCTTTGTTTTTCATTGTTTGATATGAGTCTCTATTTGACTGGGTAACCATTCTTTCAGTCGTTTTAGGTTTAAATTCAAATATTTACACAGTTCATGTGACACAGATGAAGACATTTTGTTTAAAAAAACCCTCTAAACACTAAGTAAAATGGTGTTGTTTTCTGAAAGATTTGATAACAAAATTTTGATAAAGAGATTTGTTCTAAAAATGTCCTGATCAGCTTCTAATACATAGGACATTTAGTAGATAAAAAGTTGCAATTCGTCCACATGGAGATACATCCACCAATTCCAAATGAATACCTCTCCTCATAAGTCATCAAAGCTTTGGCTCATGTCCTAGGAAATTGTTCTACTCACCCTGTTTCATTCACCTATAATACCATGTTTCCTCTTGGATTTTTCCCTACTGGGTAGTCACTGCTGACATCAACATTGGTGGTAGACAGGAGTCCTGATTTTGATGCCACAGCATGCTTCACTGTTCCACTACTTGACTTCTGACACAATTCATACAGCCCAGCTCTCCATGTCTGGACATCCTGGCATTCTCCATGTACACTGTGCTGTGCCATTGCCCAGTTGCAATGCTAAGGAGCCTAGAAGTGCCTCTGGGGATTCTCTGAATTACATTCTTCTGGCCAGGTTTCTTTCTTTATTGGTATAATATCACCATGACAATAAAGATACCTATGATCCCTTATTGGGTCTTTCTATAAAACCTAGGAAGGAACAGCATAGACTATTACAGTTAAAAGGGATCTACAGTGATCTCTGCCTGACCAATTCAGGGCTGACCAAAAGCTAAAGCATCTTATTAAGGGCATTGTCCAAATGCCTCTTAAACACTGACAGACATGGGACATCAACTGCCTCTCTAGGAATCCTGGTCCAGTGTCTGACCACCCTTTCAGTAAAGAAATGGTTCCTAACGTCCAGTCTAAATCTTCCCTGGTGCAGCTTTGAAACATTCCTATGTATCCTGGCACTGGGTACCAGGGAGAAGAGATCAGCTATCCACTTCCCCTCCTCAGAAGGCTGTAGAAAGCAGTGTGGTCACCCCTCAGCCTCCTTTTCTCCAAACTAGATAAGTCCAAAGTCATTAGCCTCTCTTTATAGGACATTCCTCACTGCTTTGTTGCCTTCCTCTGGACTCATTCAAGTATGTCAACATCTGTATTAAATTGTGGGTACCAGAAACATACACAGTACTCAAAGTGAGTCCACACCAACACTGAATACATCGGGATAATTACCTCTTCTGACCAGCTGGTTATGCTGTGTTTGATGCATTCTACTGACTCCTCTCCCAGTTTATACTTGCGCCAGATATTACTCCATCCCGGGTGCAGGATCCAGCATTTCAACTTGTTAAATTTCATGCCATTAACCATTGCCCAATGCTCCAATCTATCTAGATCCCTCCCCAGGGCATCTTGTCCCTCAAGAGAATTAACAGCACCTCCCAGTTTGGTATCATCAGCAAAGTTGCTAATAGTGCATTGAACTCCTGCGTCCTTTTCATTGATATTCTTCAGTACTCTGGGATGAATCCCATCAGGCCTCATGGACTTGTGAATATTCAGTTGATAAAGCTGGTCCCTTACAATTTCAGAGTCACAGAATCATAGAATCATAGAATAGTTAGGGTTGGAAAGGACCTTAAGATCATTTGCTTCCAACCCCTCTGCCATGGGCAGGGACACCTCACACTAAACCATGCCACCCAAGGCTTTGTCCAACCTGGCCTTGAACAAGGCCAGGGATAGAGCACTCACAGATTCCTTGGGCAACCCATTCCAGTGCTTCACAACCCTCACAGTAAAGAACTTCTTCCTTATATCTAACCTGAACTTCCTCTGTTTAAGTTTGAACCCCTTACCCCTTGTCCTATCACTACAGTCCCTAATGAAGAGTCCCTCCCCAGCATCCTTATAACCCCCCTTCAGATACTGCAAGGCTGCTATGAGGTCTCCACACAGCCTTCTCTTCCACAGGCGGAACAGTCCCAACTTTCTCAGCCCATCTTCATATGGGAGGTGCTCCAGTCCCCTGATCATCCTCATGGCCCTTTTCTGGACTTGTTCCAACAGTTTCATGTCCTTTTTATGTTCAAGACACCAGAACTGCACACAACACTCCAAGTGAGGTCTCACAAGAGCAGAGTAGAGGGGCAGGATCACCTCCTTTGACCTGCTGGTCACGCTTCTTTTTTGTGTCCACACACAGTAAGTTACTATTACCACACTAATTGTCATACTGACCAAATATGGTGTACTTTGATTACCAGCTCCTGTTTGTTCATAGTTTGACCATCTGATGTCATTTGTGTCCCTTAATAGTTACCAAATTCAGCCACATCTAATGCCTGAGCAGTGTACCCAAACTCCCACCTTGCTGAAAAAGCAGACCTATCTCACTCTGATAGTTTTGAAGAACCTCTGTCAGTACCAAAAGCCATAGAATCATAGAACAGTTTGGGTTGGAAAGGACCTAAAGATCATCCAGTTCCAACCCTCCTGCCATGGGCAGGGACACCTCCCACTAAACCATGTCATCCAAGGCTCTGTCCAAACCAGCCTTGAACACCGTCATGGAACCGCCATACACAGAACCATGCAGGTGCATAGGCTGAGAAAGGCTGAACAGATTAGGTTTTATTTTGATGCAGAATTTCCCATAGGAACTTGTTGCCCCACTGCACCCATTGCTCCACATCCACTTTATTCTCTGAGTTGCAACAATTAACACACAAGCTATCTTATCCCTGTAGCATGCCCTGATTAGTCTGGTCCATAAATATGAAATAAAAACTGTACAGAGACTTCTGGATTATCCCAGGATTGTCAGTGGACTCGTGGGAACAGGGAGCATGGCACACTCCTGGATCCATGACTCACAATGCAAACATTATTTATTCAAACTAGCAAAGGTTCCTGCAGTTCAAATGGCTAGCCGGGAAGGTCTAGTTTCCTGGGCTGGGAGGTGACATTTCTTTGCGTGGAGTGATGCCATCTGAGCAAGAGCTTGTCTTTGCTTTCTCTTCTTTCTTCTCTAAATCTGATAGAAGGTAAAGGGGACAAAGTGTACAGGCTTGATGCTAGTTTTAGAATGAGAACATAACTCTATGCTGTATGACCATTTTGTGCATGGATGGACATTGATGCTGCCTCTCCAAGGTGAGCCCAGCAGTGTAGTGCTTCCAGATCAGGAATCCCTCTGCCTGCTGCACAACAGTCCTCTTCCTATGAAAGGATTTTTGAAAAGTTATCTCATACTTCAACCTCATCTTCTTTTCTGAGGAGGAATGAGCTGGGCTCAAGTATAGAATGATTCCTATCTAGGTTTATCTGGCTTAAATATTCCAAGTAAATGTCAGCATTGAAAAGGCTACCACAATGCTGAGGTGAGAATTTAGATTTGAGAATAATACAAGCATTACTTTCCTGATGCCTGGAGTCGTCTGAAATCAGAGACCTCCAGAACAAAGATGATTTTGAGCTCTATTCAGCACTTTGGAAATAAAATATGCAACACTGATATTTGCCTTGCCTCAAGATGCAGCGCTGATGCTGAGGGGAAGGTATGACTTCTCAAAGTCACACAGCTATTCACACACAGAGAACAGACAGGTGCCCTCAATACTCTTTTCCAGACAGGTTTCTCTGAAAGAAAACATTGATGGTACTGGAGCTAGGAAAGCAGATGTAAGTTTCCCCATAAATGAAATACATGTATTTGGGAAGAAAGAGTAAATTCCATTTCTTCATCACAACTTTTTCCATTTATATTTGTGTGTGGTATACATATGATACATGTATATATTAAAATTTATATATGTGTGTGTGGAGATATGGTAAAAGTCATGATGGAGAGGCAGGGTTTATTATTTCTTGCCAAATAGATGGAGGTATAGATATGAAATAAAATAATACTTAAATATTTACTGACTGGAAAGAAGAAGGGAAATGAGAAATACTTCATCTTCTATATATGCTTTATAATACTGGGAAGTACTTAGATGAGAGTGATAGGGGCTGTATCACAAGAGACAAAATAAATCATAATTTCATATAAAATGGTGGGAATTTGGAATTCATTGTTAAAATAATTTGGGAATCTCTGACCGGTTTCAATGAGTTGCTTTGCATTCAGCCACTGGAGCCATCTGTTGAATGACAGCTCTTCTGACAAACAAAGAATTGTTGCTAGTGCAAATGTGTGTGTGAAAAGTCAATGTCTTCAACAGAAATAGATTATATTCTCTTTCAATCTGTATTACTCATAACTCTATTATCATAGTGAAACAAAAATATCACATATTAATACTTACATGGCAGTGTTCCTTATTTATGTAATTGCTTAACATTGTTTGTCTCTTTCTGAACAAAGTAAATAATGTTGATTAAGATGAGAATAACTTCAAATCCACAATATACTGAAACTTTTACTCCTTGATGAAAAACAGAATGCATGAGCTTACCCTGAAAAACAAAGTTAGGGAGACAATTCATACTTTAAAATATCATATATGATATAAAATATCATATGGCTTGCAATCTTATTCTATTCATTAGTCTGTTTAACTTTTTCACTTGTCTTTAGTTGTACTAATAGCAGTTCAATGTACATAGTCATTCCTTGCATTCCAGGTTCTTACAGATCTTCATAATTATTAATAAACTTTTTGTAGTAAAATTAATTCGATAAATTATGTTTGATTATTGCCTTTCTACACAACTGGTTTCCAGATAGTTTGTAATTTTACTATAGTGTCTACTTACAGAGATGAATCTTTACAGGTTTCTTAAAAACAATCATAATTTCATCAGTATTCCACAAACTATATTCATCTATGATTTTGTTATTACTTTTGTTATTACTTTTTTATTCACACTGCTGTGTGATCAGTCACTGATAATACATTGTTGTTTTCTTAGGTGAAAGACTATTGCTCTGATAATGAACAAGAGCAAAGAGCTGCAAGTATAATTCTGCCAAAGAGAGAGAAGGAACTTGTATCATAGACAAAGACTGGCAAGGTTACAGATGTTTTGAGCCATTTAAAATAGTTACCTGAATTTGTAAGATCTTTCTTCACTACTGCAAAATAATCCACTACAACCTGACACCTGATTTTTTTCTTCTTATAGTCATTTGGTACGTTTCCAGGGTTTAATGGATAGCAATTGCTGGAAACTCCCTCTGTTTGAAACCAGATGTCCATCATAACATTGTTCAAAGCCTGTTTGATGAATTTAAGGAACATGATCCTAAGGCCAAGTACTGCACAATTGTAACAATGAGTTACTTGCATGTCAGTGACTGTGCATGATTCATGCCGGGTACTTGCTGAATTCCAGGGATATATACTACATCAGACTTTGAGATAGTATTTGTTACCTACCTGATGTCAATCCCAATACTTTAAGGTTTTGTACATTAAAGTTTAGATTCTCAATAGAAAATTAGGTACTTGTATGTCTTTTTAAGTGTCTAAATCTGATATGGACAAATACTGGCCACAATGACATTCAAGCCTGATCCTAAAAGCACA
The DNA here is from genome assembly GCA_009867235.2 of Psittacus erithacus. Lineage (NCBI taxonomy): Eukaryota > Metazoa > Chordata > Aves > Psittaciformes > Psittacidae > Psittacus > Psittacus erithacus. The sequence continues at coordinate 16,628 of WYDI02025013.1, read as the reverse complement.
GAAGACTGAAATTTCTGTAGCTGGATTTGTACAGTGATGGAGCTATTGCGCTGTATTAGTCCCTTTCTTTCATCCTCTTATTTAGGCCCTTGTGAGAGTCCTAAAGCAAGAGCTTGTTTGAATGAAGTGCAGGAATAGCCAGCTAAGACTCTGCCCTGTACATGCATATATACAGAAGAAGGAGTTTTTCCTACCTTTTCCCTTCGTAGCTTCAGCATTAGGATAGTCCTGTTTTGCAGGCTGTCCTCTTGCAGAGGATGCTATTGTGTCAGAAAGTAGATGAAGATGGATTTATACACGAGTGGTTAGGAAACTCAGGTAAAAAGCAGTACTGGTTCCCTCTCTGTGTGAAGAAGTGTTTGTTTTATACAAAGTGAAACAGCTTAACAAGAAGACTGAGAGCTTCCAGTTTCAGAATAACCATTGTTTGCTGATGAGGGCATTCTTCACACAGGTAGGAGACATGGATTACTGTCCCTCAGGCAGAGACACGGGGAACTTAATGCACTGCTGTTAATGCTCCAATCACTCAGAAACTGGTGCCAAATGATACTGAGGCATTCAAGTATCTGAGCCAAAGCTAATACCTACAAGAGGAAAAGAGACACTACCAAGGACTAAGAATTTCTGGTTTTCTGATAGGTCTGAAATCATTACCTACAGAAGAAGCTTCTCTTGCTGCTCATGGATGATGACAAATGGCAGTTTTCCTGAGTTTACAATTTTTCCTGGAATTTATTGCTGACCTCCTTTTTTCATTTTCCCTCTTTTCAGAGACATTGGATTTGAGGACTTGGTTTGGACCCATCTTCAGCTTTACTTTCTACTCACTGACATTTTTAATAGGTCTTAAATAGTCACTTTGAAGAAAACTTCTTTCTCATACCATATATCCCAGTTATCTGTTCTAGTTCATCTCCCCTTGTTTCATTTTCCACAAAGCATGGCTGTAAACTTGGTTAATCTTACACCTTGTTTTTTCCAGGGCCATATTGGTTTAGCGCAGGTATACCAAAACTGAAGAAGGGAACCATGGGAGACTCCAGTTTGTTATTTATGTATAAGCTTGACATTACATATCATGAAAAATTAAAGTCTTCAGCTTGTTCTTGCCCCAGTTATTTTTAGAACAGTCTTTTCAGAGTTTTAATAGCTCTTTGCCATATATGGCACAAATGTGTGCACTTTCTAGCTGCTAAAATACTTTCATTTTGGGCTGTGAACTTCATTTCATTTATCAGCTCATTCTAGAAAGGAAATCACCACCTCTGGCTGGTTGAGTCAGAGGAGGCATCATGTGCAGTTCTCTTTCATAGCTGAGGTATAGCTTTAGCAGACATGGGAGGTCCAGGCCAGGATAAGGCCAGAACTGAAGCATACTAAGTATTGTGTTTAACTGCCCAGTCATCCTCCACTCTTATATTTACTATGGTTAAGTCTAGGGCAAACCTAGTTCAGGCAATGGGATGTGTCACCTCCAGAGGAAGCAAAAAAGTAAAGTAAGGATGGAACTACTGGAAGAATATTTGACTCTGGTAGAAGAGTGGTTTCTCATGTTATAATTGCAGGTATAAAAAGTGCTAACTCAGCAAACTGCCATAATTTAGTTTCTACTCAATTGACCTTCCTTTCAGACTTTGCCAGAAGGCTTGATTCATTAAAGCTCATTGAGTTATTAGAGGCATTTCACTGAAAATTACTACAGGAATACAAAGTCTTCATAGCAGGCTGAATCATAACTTTAAAAGTGAACCTTAGTAAAAGATTAAACTGACTCAGATTTCAACCCATCTCTGCTGATCCATAAGTGTTTATGTCAAAATTCTGGGTCGGAGGGACTAGAAATATCTTGCAAGAGTTTTTCCCGTTTAAATCTGAGGATATTTTTGATGCCTCAATTATTTTCTCTTTCTGCTTGAAGTTTTGACTTCAGTAGTTTACCATAAACTGCCTTGTACTTTCTTCAGTCATTAGACTCAAATATTGCTCTACAAAAATTATTCCTTATAAACTTTCATAAATATTTACTGTAGCATCTCACTTAAAAATATCTCAGCATTCTATTATATCACTTCATGTGACTCTACACTCTTATTAAATCAAGTGTGTCATCTTGTGCTGATGCCACCTTAGAGACACAGAAGACAGTGCTTTGGAATTGTCAAGGGACATGAGAGTGTGGCCATTATATTTTATACAGGATGTTAAATGATTAATATTTGTAAATTAATGCATTTAAATTATATGTGCATGAGACACTCCAAGCCTTGCAAATATATCTGAGGAGAGAAAACACCTGACAACTTCTCTTTTCCTGCTGAAGTCTTTCTGGGCTGGTTGAGTGAAAAAGAAACAGTGGCATGTAAGAATTATAATACACAAGATATAGTGTATTTCTGGGTAATTATAACGTGCCTAGGAAGGTGTTGCAAGGCATAAGGCTGAAAGGCCAAATGACTTTACCCACTTGAGAAATGCAGTAATTCCCTAGAAATGCACTGCCTGGAGTATATTATTACTGTTATGAAATAGAATTCATGAATAGAAAGAAGGAAAATGTTGAGGAGGGGGATAGGCCTATCCATGCATGTACCAGCTAGTATTAAAGTGGGCATGACATCAGTCACAGCCAACCAAACAGGCTCAGTAATGTCCAAAGTACCACAGACATTTCATAATTAAGTAATGAGACATGACAGGGCATGAATTGTGTTGTATTAATTCTCGCTGAGTGTGTTGTTGCAAGGCAAGAGAATGAATGCTGGGTGCCATCGGTCCAGCCAACTGTGAATTAATCCTTTCCCATTCTCACAATGGAACCTCTTATTGTGGTTTTATAAAATGTTAATTTTTAAAATATTTATATTGTTAATTAAGTGATGAGTTTCTAAGCCATGATGGCAATCAGCACAATTCTTTCCATAATTGTGAGCAGTGAATTGTACCATCCACTACTTCCTGCTCAGATCCTCCAGTCAAACCAGCTGTTTTCTATTGTCCGTTTGCTAATGTATTCTAATATCCTGCCTCCTAATGCCTACTCTCATATCTGAATTCATTTGCATATAAGAAGCATCTAGATATGCCAGTAATGGTTAGTGAAGTCCTTTGAGCATATAAAGTGCTATGAAAGTGCTAATACAGCTTTTGTTTACTAGTCAAAGAAAACACTAATGTAGTGAGGGGTATTGTACATGTCCCTTGTCAGTCAGGACTTTTTTCTATTCACCGTGATTGGGAGCAGTGTTTTTTCATACTGAAAATAAAGCTTTTGGATTTTGTGCCTCTGCAAAATTAGGGCATCCGTTTTTCTTTGTTAGCATGTGACTCTCAGTCAGACCCCACTTAAAACATCTGTTTTCTGTAGTATTCTATATGGTACTCTACACTGCTCTTTGATTCAGTATAGACCATTTTCTTTGAATGTGGCTCAGGAATCTACTGCCGGTGCTTCACATCTTCAGTAAAGATTTTGGCTTTGAGTTCAATAGGACTTGATTCACGCTTAGTAAAATCATGGAATCTACATTTCTGAACAGGCTGCAGAAGATTTATCACCAGAGGAATACTGGAAAGTACAACATGGTTGTTTCCTATATAAAATCATAAAGAGATTTGCCTAAGCAAGCAAGAAATCCACCTGGCTGTTTGTGATTGCTGTTCTGCAGTTGAAGAAACACTCATTAGCTTATAAAAGTCCCTGGAGTGCTACTGAAGGGGCAGAGGTGGCTCTGTGACATTAATGCATGGGCAGGATGTCAGTGTGACTTACCCAATGTCCACACCACAGACTGTCTGGGCCACAGATTAGTGGCAGTGAGAAAACCTGAAATTTCACTTCTGTAAAGAAATTGCAGAGATGAGTGCCAAGATGTTTTGCATATCCATACAAAGACAAAAATACCTAGACAGTGTCACTGAACAGGCATGAAAATCCTGCACTGGGTAGCATAGAATCATAGTATCATAGAATCAACTAGGTTGGAAAAGACCTTTAAGATTATCAAGTTCAATCATTACCCTCGGACTGCTAAGACCACCACTAAACCACATCAGTGAGGGCCTCATCCATACGGTTTTTGAACACTTTCAGGGACAGTGACTCCACCACTGCCCTGGGCAGCCTGTTCCAATACCTGATTACCCTCTCTGTGAAGAAATTTTTCCTAATATCCAATATAAACCTCCCCTGGCACAGCTTGAGGCTGCTACCTCTTCTCCTGTTGTTTATTACTTAGAAGAAGAGACCAATCCCCACCTCAGTACAACCTCCTTTCAGGCAGTTGTAGAGAGTGCTAAGGTCCCCTCTGAGCCTTCTCTTCTCCAGACTGAACAACCCAAGTTCCCTCAGCCATTCCTCATCAGACTTATTCTCCACAGCCTTCACCAGCTTCGTTGCCCTTCTTTGGACCTGCTCCAGCACCTCAACACCTCTATTGTAGGAAGAAGCCTAGAACTGAACACAGGATTCAAGGTGCAGCATCAGAAGTGCCAAGTACAGGGAGATGATCTGTGCCCTGGCCTTGCTGGTCACACTATTTCTGATACAAGCCAGGATGCTCTTGCCCTTCTTGGCTGCCTGGGCACAAGCTGGCTCCTGTTCAGCAGCTATCAAACCACACCCTGAGATCCCTTTCTATCAAGCAGCTTTCCAATGACTCTTCCACATGCACGTAGCCTTGCATGGGGCTGTTGTGATCCAAGTGCAGGACCTGGCACTTTGCCTTATTGAACCTCATACCACTGGCCACAGCCCATCAATCCAGCCTGTCCAGATCCCTCTGCAAAGCCTTCCTATCCTTCAGCTGATCAACACTCCCAGCCAACTTGGTATCTTCAAATTTGCTGAGGGCGCATTCAATCACCTCATCCAGATCATAAGCAAATAGATGACATGCTTTTCTGACCCTAATACTAGTTGTTTCCTTATACTAATTGTTTCATTTCATGAGCAAAGATATGAAAAATCTTCTTTGGTGATCATTAAACAAACATCACAGAATCACAGCATCACAGAAACACACAATGGTTGAGGATGGAGAGGACCTCACAGAGGATGGTTATCTGGACCCTGCTCAGCAGGGTCACCTAGAGCACACTGCTCAGGATTGTCTACAGATGGCTCTTATTGAAGGAGTCACCACAACCTCTACAGAATCATAGAATCACAGAGTGGTTTGAGTTGGAAAGGACCTCAAAATCATTTAATTCCAACTCCCTGCCATGGGCAGGGACACCTCCCACTAAACCAGGTTGTTCAAGGTTGTCTCTATGCAGTCTTCTCTTCTTCAGGCTGATCAGCCCTAATTTTCTTTACCTGTCTTCTGTGGGGAACCAATTCCAATGTTCAGTCACCCTCACAGCAAAGAAGTTCTTCCTCATGCTCAGGTGGAACTTCCTGTGTTTTAGTTTACACCTGTTGCCTCTTGTCCTATTACCTGTCATACTATTTCAAAATGTTAACAGAAGTCATACTTCTATGCATCATTTTCCCAAGCCATTGTACACTTGTCTCTTATAGTCTGTCATTTTTTGAGAGAGCAATTATTTAATGGCATGTGGTAACCCAAACACATAATTGAAAATGGAAACAACAAAAGGTACTGTCCATATGTAAAATTGCCAGTGTAATTACAGGTAGAAAAGCTATAATTACCCATACTGGAATTGTTAGTCATTATTGACATCATCATAGAATTTAAGCCAGGTCATTTATCAACGATGTTCCTGAAAAAAGAAGAAGAATTACTATTATTGTACACTGTAATCACATTCCTGATATTCACTATTTGGTACCTGGCATTTTATAAAGTCTAGATTTATTTGTAATTTAAAATAAAAATGTTTTCTTTTCCACCTAGACACCTTATAACTCCATTTCCAAAATCAAAAGATGATTCAAATTTTACAAGTGCCTCATTAGAACTGGTTCTGAGAGCTGTCCCTGATGTAAGGAACACAGCACTGGTCAGGTAGACGCTCAGTAGTATGTCAAGTTGAAAATTATACATTACAATGTACGTGAATGTACATAACATACAACCCAAAAGAGATATATACAGTGTTATGAAAATAAGACAACATATTACACTAAATTTTTATAGTAACTTTTCTCAGTCTGGCATGTTACAGGATCTGCCTTCATCCAGTGACTTTTGCAAGTGCGTGAATCAGTTTTGTCTGGAAGTAGGAAGTCATGAATCAAGGCTATATGGGAATTTTCAGTAAAAGGAAGCAAAAGATTTCTTCCCAATATTTGGATAGTTCGGACCCTCCCAGCGTCTGGGTGGTACATACTGGTCCCCTTCTCTGCTGTATATTTTTTTTCTATGTGTCCTCTGCAGCTAAGACTTGAGCACACTGCCAATGTAGGATGATTCTGGTCCAAGCCTTTTAACTTCCCGTTTTCCCTTTGGGCAAACAAAGTTAGGCTGGTGCCTTGGAATCTGGAATAGTGGACACAAATTGTGTTTTAACTGTGAATTATTTTATGTTTGGCATAAAGATACTTTTTTCTAATGGTCATGAAGTAAATTGTTGAAAAAAAAATAAAATAAATAGAATTCAGAAATCTTTAAATATTCATGAGCCCACAAGTAGTTCCAGGCTAATATATACTTACTATATATCTATTTTATTTTTTTTTTGCTCTATGGGCTTCTTAACCTTTCATACTTCCCTTACCTTGGTTTTCAGCAGGTTTTCTGGCAAGGTGTAATTGACTGCTAAGGAAAACAACACTACTGATTAGCTTTTATTTTTTGGTAGATTTGCACTAAGTTGATTGATTATCAAGGTACCAAAAGCAGTATCTCATTTGGCTTACTTGATAAATAATTTTATTTTTATTCACCCTAGAAAAACTTACTTAGAAATGTTTTTTCCTGTTCAAATTCATGTTTATCAGAACAAAAAGTAGATATTTTCCTTCCCTTATCGATTCTTGCTTTCCAAAGTCCACAGCTTGAGTTCGTTGCCCGTATGTGAGAATTGAGTACTATTTAAAAGACTCTTGGTTTAATCTTTGACTCCTAGAGAGTGATTCAAAAGCCTAAACATAGATGTCTAATACCATTTAGATGCCTTAGGATATCCTGCCTGGCATCCAGCTGCTGCTTCTGAAGGGCTCTGGTTTCCCACAGATTTTGTGTTATCTCTGCCAATCTCATGCAGATGCTGCGAATACCCCAGGATGTTTAAATCTGTGCTAAATGACTATGCTTAGGCACCTGCACTGTCCCCTCTCATGTTCCCTGCTTGCAGCAAGTATTCCTGGAGCAAGCAGCATAGGTTTGTGTCCATGTGTCTGTGTTTCTAAATGCCCCATGTAGAGGCAATCCATGACTATTCAGTAGCACCTGACAGCCCACTGTCTTGCCATGAATATTTACATCATTCTACCTATCGTACAATAAAGTATGAAGACTTATATTCTTATTTCTTAAACAATCAGAACATGTAGATCAATTTTAATGCACATATTTTTTTCAGTTTGAATACATCATGATTAAAAGTTCATGACCTTGATTATATTATGCAATTTGAGAAATAGCCAACAATGTCCATGGTGATTAAATATTCCACTTTGTAATTATTTTGTAACTTTTATTCTGCTCTTTGCTCACTCCAAAAATTATCATAAAATTTTGAAAGATGTCCTCAGTGCAGAATATGTCCATAAAATATTAAATATTCAATTTTCCTCTATCATGGCTTGAAAAATTCATAATTACATGATGATCCACATAATAACTCATTCTGAAAAGTCATATATGGCACTCCCCCTGTGACTGAGTTAATAATTTACTGCTGTGTGGGATTTTCACTCTGCACTGTTAGTCTTGGGAACATTTATTAAGCAAATGTTCATTTGCAAAGATCAGAATGTGAATGAAGAGGGTAAGAATTTAATGAGGAGTGACAGACAGGTGAACTGATTCCATATAGTTCTCTACTACAGGAGAAAGCAGATAGCTTTATCTTTCATAGCCTCAATAGACATATGAAATGAAATATAGAAGACAGGGCAAAGGGAAAAAAAAAAGATGCTTTCCTAGAAGGGCCAATGGAAGGATAAATCAGAGCAACTCAGGAACACGGTTAAGACCAGTTGAAATGGCTGTTCATATTCTGTACCTTTGGACTTATACGGCAGAGACATTAAGACATTTTATTTTTGAGCTCTTTGCCTGTTTTTTTCAATAGAGTACTTTTAGCACTAAAGAAAAACTATCAAGTCAGAGAGTCCACCATCAGTTTATCTGATAGCAATATACCCCTGGAAACGCAAGACAAATTTTTAAATTTTGCTGCAAAATGAAACCTTTATCATTTGCAACTGTAAGAAACACTTGCAAGCAATACAGTTTGGGAACTAGTATCACAATTTTTTTTCAGTAAATAATGGAAAGTGTTGCAACACGTTAAGTGTGTCACTTCTTTATATGATTTTTTCATGTTGTCTAATCAAACAAAAGTTGAATAATATTGATCCTGGTTTTATTTCATAAGAGAAATTAAATAAAAAAATGAAGTGTCATGGGAAGACTTTATAACTGAATCAGGGTTCAGTGTTGCTACATATTGAGCATGTCATTCCTGATACAGCAAAAAGCCCAATACACTTATTCAGGACTAATGAAATAATTTCTTGTTTAAAGGTAGGTGAGTATAAATTTAAGTGTTTAACCGAAGACTAAGGGACACTTCATTAAACACTCCATGACTTCAACAAGGCAAACAAGTCTTCTGCAATCCACTGCCACTGGGATGCATGAGGATATAGCATACAGTTATACTTTCCAATTATACCTAAATATAAAGTCCCAAATATTAGGATCTATACCTTTTTATACACAAGCAGGATGTCTTATATGTCTTAACTGAAACTGGACAACACTGCAATTTCTAGTTGGTTTACTTTATTAATTTACTTTCATTCTTGTATGGATATTTTTCAGTAGATTTTTCTTCTCTACGTGAGTTTAAATTTCCTAAAATATTTTTGGCCTCCAAGGCCCCAAAATATCATTTTTGAAAAATGCAACATTTATTTCTGTGACTATTGCCAAGATGAAAACAACCCTTATGAAAATGAGAATTATTCTTTGGGTGTGTTATACTTTCTGGGCTGTGATGGATAATAATGTAATCAACGATGCACAGTGAATTTCTTTTTTAAAATAGGAAATAGTGCATCAAGGGAAATGTGAAGAAAAAACTATGCAAAACAATTTTCTGAAAAAGGTGCAAAAAATTACTTTTGTTAAAGTTGGTATCAGCACCATTTTCTTGGATATATATTTCCCTAGATATACAGGTTTCAACTGAAGATGACTGAATTTAATTTGGCACTTGATTTGATTACAGCTTTAATTTTCAAATTAAATCTATGGCTATGTTGGAAATGAGACAAAGGCTTTGGCCTAAATTCAGATGGGGAATCCCAACTTCCATCGTTTATTAGTTGGCAGTTACTGACAAATTTAAAAATTGAAAGACAGACACAGGAAATATTTAGTTTGGTCACTCAGTGCAATGACTCCCACCTACACTTAAAAATGTAGGAACTTTTAAAGGAAATTAAAAAAATACCTTTTTCTCTTAACAGGCTAGGCAAGAAGCTAACAGCGATAAGACCTGGTATAGACTTCTGTACCATTTATACCAACATAAAATCAAATAAATCCAATTTCACTGACCAGAGCATAGATAATTAGGAGACTTTGAATAGCAGGTGAAAGAGAGGGTTCGTGAAACGCACATCCTTCATTTCTTCTTCAAGGGTATGTAATACAAGAAAGTAATAAAGATGACTGGCTGTCATAGTTTAAGCCAAGCCGTAAATCAGTCACGCAGTCTCTCACTCACTCCCCTGCTTCCTCCCTCAGCTCCTAGAGGCATGGGGAGGAGAACCAGAAGAATATAACTCCCACAGGTTGAGATAAGAACACTCCAGTAACTAAGGTATAACACAAACCGCTGCTGCTGCCACCAATAATAACAATGATAAGGGAAATAACAAGGGGAGAGAATACAACCGCTCACCACACCAGCATCCAGCCCGACCCCCGCAGTCTCTATCCCTTTTGGGTAACTCCCAGTTTACATCCTGGGCATGACATGCTGTGGTATGGAATACCTCTTTGACCAGTTTGGGTCAGGTGTCCTGTCTCTGCTTCCTCCCAGCTTCCCGTCTTCCCTGGAAAAGCATGAGGCTCAGAAAGTCCTTGGTCAGACTAAACATTCTAAGCAGTAGCTAAAAACATCGGTGCTATCAGCACTGTTCCCAGGCCGAAAGTCAAAAACACAGCACTGCACCAGCTACTAAGAAGGAGAAAAATGACTGCTACTGCTGAACCCAGGACACTGGCTGAAGCAGCAGTAAAGATGACTGGAAGGGGCAACATATGTGGCGGAGAAAACTAGCAGAGGTAGAGGTAACTCTCATAGAAATTACTTACATGTGATTTCTTAATTACTTAAATAAGTTGTCTAGATAAGGAACACTCTGTTTTCAGTTTATTCCTAGTTTTTTCAAAGGTCAACTTGAAAGGATCTTATTTAACAACTCCATTTCTGACATGTCTCTAAAATAAGAGACTGTGGAGAAGGTTTGTTTTTAACATAAATTTGTGGGATTTGAGGATGAAGTGGGATATCATAATGGGAGAATGAGGTGAAATTGAGATCTGAAGAAAAAAGTCAGATTAAATTTAATCACACATTCAAGATATATAAAGAGTTTATTTTCCTAGAACTTATTGGTTAGATATGACAGACATGGGAAAGACCTATTCACAAATTGCAAGAAAAGAATCTCATTTGACCAAAGACTGATGTATACTATTACAATCAAAAAAGAGAAATAGGCAGCACTTCTATGGCATAGTCCATTTTATCCTGAAATAGATATTTGGCAAGATTAGCGATTCCTTAGTACCTGTTTCCCTAAATAAAGGAACACTAGGCTGACTACTTAGATATATCTGCATGAGATTAATTTCATCTGAGGGAACTATGAACTGCTGCAAAGGTGATGTGGCCATGAAAAAAAAAAAAAATCCGATCTTTAAGTATGTCTGTGGTATTACTTAGGATAAAAGAATATTTGTGCCTTCATATAAAAGGGAAATAAATGTTTGTCTGCAATAGCCTGGACAGCTTTGATTATTCATTTTCTGGAAAAAGTAAGTTCAGACTAAAAGAGGTGTAGCAAACAGTTGCTATGACAGATGAATAAGGAGTCTACGTCCCGTTAACTCTGGGGTTCATCAGAAGTTAACAAACAATTTTTAAATGAAAGTATAACATTTCCAAAAAAAGCATCATTACCATAATTTCAATAAAGTGGATGAGAAGGGAGTTGCAAATGCCAGCCCTGGTTGGGGGCTCCTTTAAGTGAGGTCTCAAATAGAAGTCACTAGTGGCAATGACAATTCAGCCACCGTACCCCCAGGTCCAGCTCCCATATATAAAAAGCAGCAGTACTCTTTAGTTCAAGATCCATATTACTTCCCAATCAGGTAATCCTAACTTCTCCTGTACTGAAGTCCTCCCTTTCTAGCCAGAACTCATCCACATTTATCCCATTATCACAGTTATGACAGATAATAGTTTGCACCGAATTTGGAACCCTAAAATATTTCCTAACAATAAAAAAGAATAACACATTCATGAAGGGACAACAATATGGCTGCAAAAGAATAGTGGTAGAGGCTGTAAAAAAAGATTGTCTAATGTTATGGATACCTAACAATGGGACTCAGTGATCCAACAGTCCTTATTCAGGCCTGTTTCTTCAGCATTTGTTTTAAAAGTAACTCCTACATATACATAATTTTAAGCACCACTGTGACTGGCAAGGTTGTTGCAAGAATCCGGGGTTAAAGGAAAGCACCAGAATTTGTACAATGTAATTGAAGTTCCTGGCAGCGTTCATGATTTAACATTTAAAAATAGTCGGTTGAATTTTATATACCTTATCTGAAGACTTTAAACTTACTTGCTTGAGGAGGCTTCTCCAGACATAAACTCTTCTTCAGCAAGTCCCTTTTCCTCAGATGTTTGCATCTGTGAAAAAGGTTAAATCTAGCTGAGTTTCCTGGTTTATGTATTTTGAAATTATTTTATTTGCTTTAGATCTATTTTCAATGCAGCTTTACTGAAGGAAGATTGCTTTTTTTTGTGCACAAGACAGGGATGGGAGAGAAGAAAAAGGGTTTGATTCAGAGCAAAGACTTGCTCTTCTTTCTTCTGCAGACTGGGAGCAATAAGTACTCATCCCTGTGTGACTTCTGAGTGCTAGTCTCTACTACGAGAACAACATTATTTAGAGTAGCCAGGTATCCTGCTTCCTGAATTATACAAATTGTACCATCTGATAATTGGCACAATTCTGACCTTTTGCTCAAGGCCTGAGACTCAGACGTAGTTTAAGATACCTGAGTTTAGGCGTCTATGTGAAGGTGTCTGCCTGCGAGCTAAGCAGCTAACTCCCATCCTAGTCAAAGGACATCCAGAGCATGATTCCATCACCTGAAGACAGGCGCTTACAGATGGAAAAATTACAGGGCAGGTTTATGGTAGACTTGTAAGTCTCTGAAGCAGCAGCTGAAGGCCATGGGGCATTTCAGCTGACAGCATGTGCCTGTGTGAGACCAAGCCAGTAAGTCAGACAAGTCTGCAGAACTGTTCTGTCCCCCCTGAAGTAACAATCGGTACTTTCTCTGCAAACTCTCTCCAGATAGCATCAACCACATAGACTAGATCTCCATGCTTAGCCCACATACATTTACCAACACACAGACTCCTAAATGCAGAGAAGAGGTCTTTATTTCAACCTGAATCTTGCTTCTCAGACCTAAATTACCTGCTTCAATACAGGTGTCTAAATAAAGATGTACTCCACTGGAGGTGCCCAGGATATCATATTTGGACTCCAGCTTCCACTTGGAAAGTAACAGGGTCTCCCATAACTTTTGTTTCAGGTCTACTAGCTCCTCCATGCAGGTGACTTACAGTTTAGGCTGTGTGAAGTGGCAATATATACTTAAGTCAAGCCCTCCATTTCTTGGTGTCTATTCCAGAAGAAAGGGGGGAGAAAAGAAGAGAGAATAACCTGAAGGTCAGGCGCCATAAAAAATGAAAATAAGGACTTGTAACATTTTCAAACAACTTCAATATTCTATTTTTTTGTTTGTTTTGTTATATTACATTAGTATTAACATGAAATATTTCCAAGAGATGTCAATGTTGAATGCTTTCTTTTCTAGATAGGCTGAAATGGTGCACAAAGAACATTGCAGGCTTTTGTCTCTAAATGTTTTGTCTCTAAAAAAAAAAAAACATTTTCTCTAAACAGCTTTAAATTGCTGCTTTCAAAAGGTTGTTTCATTATGCCATTCATGTACTCATGTAGTACAAAAGACCAGCAACTAGTCAGATCTCTCTAGTAGGGACAAAATCAGTTCAGCTGCTTTCATTCAACCTTATAAATGGCTTAGCACAAAGAGTCGCTGCCACAACTTAATCCTTTGGGCCTTCTGCCATGTAGTGGATGGTGCCCTGGGGCCAGAGTTCAGAACATCACTGCTGAGCTTTAAACTCCACCAGGGCCAAAAGGAAAATGTAAAATGTCACGATTAGCATTTGACAGCTCCAATTGTTTGTTAAATGTGGGAGAGAACTGAGGAAGTACAAAAGATAGGCTTGTTGATTATATTAGGATGTTTGTTATTTATACCATGGCATTTTGAAATGACATATAAAACCAGAAGTTTTGTAGAGGCCTACTGAAAGTTCTGATTGCATCTGCTGTAGACAGAAGAGTATCTGGAACTTCGGCATAAGAATTAAATAAACATGTCAAAACTCATAGAATAAAAGACCAACACTACTGTTAATAAGGCAGTAAAAACAATACACTATGTAGTATAGTTAGACTTGAAATGTTCTTAACCTAGATTGCAGAAGACCTTCTTTTATAAAATGCTCTTGTGTTAGTGAGCCCACGCTGAATTTTCTACAATATTTGTTAAGTTAGTCCTTGACAGTGTTATGATTCCTATGATACTATAATGATAATCAACATATAGGATTTCTAAGGATATTCTGAGGTACCTAATTAATGGATTTAGTTTACAAATGCATATAAAAATTGCATAGCTGAAGGGAAAACATATTTAGTGAAAGGATCAGATTTTTTCTTCAGAAATGCTCTATGACCTCTGCTCTGTAATTTGTTATTATCACACCAGATAAGGAATCTATTATCAGTATTGGCTATGCCAAGCATTTAGAAAGGTTATTTGATAATTAGCATTAAAGCATGGTACACCTTTTAATTTCTTAGATGCGCAGTCACAATATTTCCAAGAAGAATTTTAACAATTATCATGAGAATATTTAGATAAGCTAACTAAAGAACAAGTATCTAATTGGCCTATACCTATCACTGGTTCAATCTAACAAGCTACAGGCCATATGATTTAAAATTACAATCCACTTTCAAGCTCATAACTCAATTTATTTTAAAAATTAATAGAATAAAATCACCACTGAGGTCCTAAATTTCCTTCCAAAAAGTAGCTAAATGAAAAATGCTGCAATAATAAAAGAATGAAGGAGCTCAAAGGTCATTTAGACCTGAACATGATTAATGGAGAAGCGGCACTTAAATGTTTTCAATCATCTAATAACAATACTCAAGACATGGTGAAAAACTGTCAGTTGGTTCTGAAGTATGGTAAAGAAATTCTTCAAATTGGATTGTACTAAATGACTGTCTTTGACAAGATAAATCTTGTTTTCCTTTGATCTTCTAATAATGCCAACACACACTTTTGAGGGGTCTGGCAAGAAACACTCAGAGAATCCTCACTTGCCAAAATCAATAACATCCATTTCCATGCCCAAGAGACAGAAACACTGGATAATAACAGAAACATGCTCACTCGAGGATGGAGGAACATTTGTTTGTGCCTAGTTCAGTATACCAGTGACTACTGAAGAACAATGCAGACTGGTAAAACTCCTACATCTAGCACTGTCACACTTGGTTTCTGTACCTGCCAAATCCAGTGAAAGTCAATTATGCAAATCAATCCTGCCTGGGGGCTTGCCTAGCTTGACCATTCAAATTTCCAAACCAGTTCTATTGCTTTCTTTCATGAATCAGTATTTGTGCTCAGTTTTTTCAGTTTTACTGTTTGCTTCATAATTAATCTCCTTTTCACTTGTAACATCTCTTTGGTACATACAGATCCAAACATACCTTAACATGCATTGCAAAGCCAAATCCATGCATCTGATTTATGAAGGGTCAATTACGTGATTTCCATTTGTATATGAATACTTTTTTTCCTATGTTAAGCATGAAATAAGTTTGGCAAGGGGGCAAAAATCTCTATGTTCATTACACTTTCTGTTACTTCGGGCTTAAGAGCCATGAGCAGGGTTCTGTCAGGTTACCACAGGTAAAAATAAAGTATGATTATGTGGAAATATCTTCCTTATTATGAATACCATAAAACTTGATAGAATTAGCAAACACCTGAGAGCTATTGGCCTGCACTCTTTCATTTAATCCTCCTGTGCATATTTTTTGAGAAATAGACCACTTAGCTTTTCCAAGAAGCCCAGCCTCATTCTGCATATAGTGCAGTTGTGTTCTGCTAATGAAGAGCTGTCTGCTGCTTTTTCTTCTCCTTATGTCACATCCACAGGTCAGAAGGTAGAATCCCAGCTTTTCCTGTCAGCTTTCTCGTACTGTTCATTCATACATGGTAGCATATTTTGGAAATGTGTTAATTTGCATTTGCAATTTTTCTCTGTACTGGAAGGGTACTTTACTAAGGGAGACCTGATTAAAGTGTCCAGTAATCTGAGATGCCTAGGATCTGCTGTTTCCAAACATTTAGCCTTTTACCAAGCTGCATTTCCTAAGCACAGTGATATTTGATTGCATCTGTGATTGTATCCTCCTTTCCTCCTTTTCTTGTTCCAGTACCTTCTACTTTCTTCTTCGAAGTTTCACCAAACCATTGGCATCAGGTTCTCTTGTCCCTTCCTCATCTTCTTATACCTGTCAATTTCACCAGTCAGGTCTAGCTCTTCATTTGAGTGCTGGCTCCTCCTCAGATGAACTCCCTCTCCATTAGCTGCACTCATTCTCCCTGATTTACCAGTTTTCCTCTGCCTCTAGCTCTTGGCCAACCTGTTTACCCACCTCCCTTTGTTTCAAAACTGTGTTTTCCTCTAAAGGATCTAGCTGTCTTGCCTGAACAGGGTTAGCTTCAGCCATACAGCTCTTAATTGCAAAGCAGCTCCATATGATTCCTGCTTTCCTTGTCTGGTGTAGATTAATAGAGCTTGCTGTAGTGGTGGGAAGTCATCAAACAAACTGAAGAGATCTGAGCTAGGAATTTCTGCTGCAGCTATCCAAAAGTTTATAGAATGTCCATGATACCTGGCTTCAGTCGTGGTTGGGAGGACTGTTGCCATGGCTGATGAGTTTGATAAAGGAGATGTTACAAGGGTTGGGAATCGTGTTATTAATTGTCATAGTTGTCCGAATTGTGTATGATTGTATTATGCAGAATGTAACTAGACTAACCAATCAGGCTCTG
>WYDI02025012.1:806-11058 GCA_009867235.2 Psittacus erithacus | reverse complement strand
GCTCAGTAATGTTTACTCTAACCAAGGACTTTCTGAGTCTCATGCTCTGCCAGGGAGGAGGGGAAGCTGGGAGGAAGTGGAGACAGGACACCTGACCCAAACTAATCAAAGAAGTATTCCATACCACAGCACGTCATGCACAGGAGGTAACTGGTGGCAGTTACCTGGAAGGGTTAGATCACTGCTCAGTCGGGCTGGGTATTGGTCAGCGGGTGGTGAGCAGTTTTATTCTCTTCCCTTGTTATTTCCCTTATCATTATTATTATTGGTGGTAGCAGTAGTGGTTTTGTGTTATACCCTAGTTAATAGACTGTTCTTATCTCAATCTGTGCGAGTTGCATTCTTTCGATTCTCCTCCCCATCCTTCCTGGAGCGGGGGGAGAAGAAGAGAGGGGGAGTGAGTGAGTGACTGCATGACTGAGTTGCCGACTGGGCATAAACCACGACACCTGTTTAAGACCACTTCTAAAATCAACATGGAAGTTCAAGCACATAAAGGAAAAATCTAAAAATAGATTGTTTTCAACTGATTTTCATTAATGAGAGCCAGGTTTCAGTTGTTATAAATATATTAATTTTCAGTTACATCTTGAGTGCTGAAACTTGGAAACTGATTTACAACAGACTACCACACAGCCACTACTTCACATAATTGGGTTTGATCTTCTGCATATTGAAAGATAACTGCCTTTGGCAGCAGATTGCAGCATCATTAATATTCCTATTATTTCAACAGTCACTAAATTAATGTTCTTCTTTGGATTGAGGCCATCTATTACTTCAGTGTGAAAACCACTATGTATAATTCAACTGCACAGTATTTGCCTGTTAGAGAATAGCAGGATGTAGTTTGAGAAGGATAGATGTAAAAAGAATAAAGTTAGAAACAACAGCCACACAAATGTAACACTGAAACCTTGAAAGTGTCTTTTGAGCAGATGTTTGAACCTGGAAATGCCCAAATGCTGCAAATTCCCCATGTTTTAATCTTAAAGTACTGTAGGTAAATAAAATTCTGTTGCATGTTTCAGGCTTCAGTCTTAACAAAGTTAAAGGGATATCTTGTACTGACTAGCTATGTTTACTCCTAAGTACTGATGGGTACCAGTAAGTATGCATATGTCTGATGTTCCCAAGAGCCTGAATTGACCTCTGCAAAACAGACCAACGCTTATCACTTCTTTCAAACTACACATAATGATGATAGTGTTCTATCATCATCACAGTTCTGCCCTAACTTTTTCTCAAAAATATCCATTTATTCATATGTCCAGTGCTTAACTCTTCCAGGATATTGTACAAACCTATAAGGTTTGTTCTTTAGCCCAAGGGATTAGGATATTTATACACCCTTGTGACTGTTCTTTTATGTTGAACAGAAATGGTATAAACAATCCTTGAAAAAAAGGACTAACTTTTCATCACTTGCTAATGAGAGACCTAATAATTAGTCAGTGGAGTCAAATTTTTCTGACAATCATCACTTTTTTTCAGCATAGCTTCAGAAAAGCAAAATTACCACAACTTAAAATAAGCTATAGTCCAGCAGCTGTAAAATTCTCAAGGAATGGAAATGATGCAATTTAATTTGTCTTTAGCGGAAGACAGATTTTAATCTTGGTGTCACTTTATCTGGAAAATATTTCAACTATGGGATTGCTGTCTTTATGCTGTTTGAAAGACAGCTCAAATGCTGCTATAGGAAAGGGTTTCTAAAATACCCTGCTTCGAGATACATGCATATATACATACAT
This sequence comes from Psittacus erithacus, assembly GCA_009867235.2. Taxonomy (NCBI): domain Eukaryota; kingdom Metazoa; phylum Chordata; class Aves; order Psittaciformes; family Psittacidae; genus Psittacus; species Psittacus erithacus. The sequence goes on along the minus strand of WYDI02025012.1, from coordinate 9,304 downwards.
ACATATATACATATATATATATATCTGTGTATATCCCCAGTATATCCTACATATCCTGGACACCTCTGTGAATGATTTCTAAAGTCCTGGGGTTTAAAGGCATGTTAAAGTAACACATTTGGGTTTTGGATTTGGCTGGTTTTTGTTTTGGTTTGGGGTGGGTTTTATGGTGGTTTTTTTGGTTGTTTTTCTTTTTTTTTTTTTTTTTTTTTAATTGTTTCTTTTTTCCCCAGGTGTCACAACATGAAACAATTCCTAGTATAGCCATTAAATTTATATTCAGACACTTCATTCACATTTTAAGGGACTCCAGACAAGACCAAAAGCATATTCCTATTTTTTCTTTAGGCTTCTAAAAATTATGAATTCAACTGTCCTGTTTTATAGCAATTAATTTACTTTTTGAATATACAGATATTCTGAATTTATTCCAGTGGATGGCAATGGGGCCAATGAGAGAATAAGATATCACTAAATTAAAAAACTACAGCAATATGACTACTTCTAGAATAAAAAATAGTCTAAGAAGAGAATGAGGATGGCAATAGTATTCTGAACTATTTTTTTATTAGGTGTTTTACCTTGACTATGTAATTTTTCAGGACTGATCTTCCTCATATTATCAAAAAACTATGTTAATTTCAAAAAGGAATAATTGAAATGGTTTCAAAACAGCAATGCCAGGCCATTTCTCCTAATTTCTGTAATACTACTTGTAATGACTACATTTAAAATATGACCTTTTTGACCAGAATATGACATCTGTTACTGCTGAACACTACTTATAATCCAAGGGTAAAATTGAGTTCATTTTCATGGAAGTGGTTCTGTAAGTCAATTTATATACTTGTAGCATATAAAAAAAAAACAACAACCCACAACAAAAAACCAGATTTTACAAACGGAAAGAAATAACAACGAATACCTTGATTACAACTATCTTTATATATTTTCCTCTCATTCAATGATACTGCAATGTCCTCCTGTATATATGCTCTGATTCAATTTTTGCTTCTACGATTGTACCTTCTAGGTCATCTGCCTTAGTGCTCTGAATGTGCTCTGGGATTTTATGTCATTATTCTTGTCTGTCTGCAAGTGATCTTGGGCTTTACCGACTGCACACCATGGAAATCCTGAGCTGTTTGGAGAAGTATTTGTTTCATTTTGACTTTCCTATGGTATTATTCCCACACCTTAATATTTTGCAGACATCTCTTGATTTATCTTAATGAGGCTACTGTGAAGTAAGTTCTTATCTCTCAGCAGAATGACGTGGTTTAAACCCACCCAGCAACTTAGTCCCACGCAGCTGCCTGCTCACCACCACCTTCCACCCCTCTGCCTGCCCCCGGCTTTCCCAGGTGGGATGAGGAGAAGAATCAAAAGAAAGCGGGTTGAGATAAGAACAATCAAATAACTAAAGTATAATACATTACAACTAATGATGATGGAAATAACAAGGAGAGAGATTATAAAACCAAAAAAAAAAAAGGGTAAAAGAATACGTTAACAAGGGTGATGCACAATACAATTGCTCACCACCCACTGATCAATACCCAGCCCTACCCAGACAGTGACTAGTCCTTTCCGGGTAACTTCCTTCAGTTTATATACAAAGCATGACGCTCTACGGTTTGAAATACCCTTTCAACTAGTTTGGGTCAGTCAGCTGTCCTGGCTCTGCTCCCTCCCGGCTTCTTGTGTCCCTCTTCACTGGCAGAGCATAAGATACTGAAAAGTCCTTGATAAGGGTAAGTGCTACTGAGCAACAACTAAAACATCGGTGTGTTATCAGCATTGTTCTCAGACTAAAGCCAAACCTCAGCAATGAACCAGCTACCAGGAAGAAAATTAACTCTATTCCAGCTGAAAAGAGGACAGAGGAAATTTTAAGAACTGAACAATCCTACAAATCAATTCACACAGGTTTTCAAATTCAGTATTTAGGAAAAAGAAGGATTTGCATTTAGTGGCAACCTGTGAAATTATTGTCATGTGTGATCTGCTAAGCATTGTGCAAGAACTTTGTCAGAAGTGACAACACAGGCATCCAGTTCTCAGGGTATTGTACATTTCTATGAGATCAGTCCATAGCCTTACTCATCATATATTAGCCTCCTCTCTTGGAATTATGCTACAAATTTGACTTTAACAATGTAAAAAGAAATATTTTTAATCACGATTTAAAAAAATGTATCATAGTGTTGATTTAAGGAGGACATAATTAAAACTGGTGAATATCATAAATATTTGTATTTCCAAGCCTTTAATTACATCTCTATAACCTTTATTTTCTTTTCATTTAATATTCAATTTTATAACCTTTTGTCTTGTCCAAACACTATTTAAATTAATATTGCAAAATAAAAAAATAAGGTTTCTCTCATGATAGAACTAACCAATACAGAACACAGGTTGAAAGACATTTTATAAGTACTAATGAATTTTGTCAAAACACAGGTTTTATTAGAATGCATCAAAATGATGTAAGTATTATCATTGCAAGTATTCATTAGTATTGTAAGTGTTGTTGATCAGCTCCCGCAGCTGATTAAAAAGCATCACATATGCTAGGCTCATCATTGTTGGTATGAGTCTCATTATGTAGGCTAGTAATAACTACTTCATCTAGTTACACTGCCCCTCAGTTTGTACTTATTTATGATTATTATTCAAAGTGAAAAAAAAATTAATCTCTGCTCCCTGAAGGTGTGTTTTGAAGCAGTGAAATAGGAGACACAGGGGAAGGGCTGGATTGAAAGCAAAGACAGCAGAGACAGCACTACTGACTGGTAGGTGCTGCTCCCAGAACCACAGGGGCCACAGTGCTTTGCCAACAATAGTGCCACAAAATAATTTTGACAACACATATATTTAAAATTGCAGTACCACTTTGTAAGAGTAATTATCAATCTTTCTCTACTGTGTGTGGCACATGAATCATAGAAAGGTTTCTGTTGGAAGGGACCTAAAAGATCATTGAGTTCCAGCCCCCCTGCCAAGGGCAAGGACACCTGGTCACTCAAAGCACCGTCCAACCCGGCCTTGAACACTGCCAAGGATGGAGCAGCTACAACTGCTCAGGACAATCTGTTCCAGTGTCTCACAACCCTCACAATAAAAAGTTTCTTCCTTATATCTAATCTAAATCTACCTTGTTTCAGTTTAAAGCCATTCCCCCTTGTCCTGTCGCTACATGTTCTTGTCAAAAGTGCCTCTCCAGATTTCTTGTAGGCCCTTTTTAAGTACCGGAAGACTGTTAGAAGGTCTCCCTGTAGCCTTCTCTTCTCCAGGCTGAACAAGCCCAATTCTATCAGCCTGTCTTCACAGGAGAGGTGCTCCAGCCCCCTGATAATCTTTGTGGCCCTCTTCTGGACTTGCTTGAATAAGTCCATGTCCCTCTTGTGTTGGGGGCCCCAGAGCTGAACATAGTATTCTCCATATTTCTCAGAAGAGAGTGGCCTACTACTATCACCTGTCACCTTCTCTTAGTTGCTCTGGTTGTTACACGGGAAGTAGCTTAGGCTTTCTTACCCAACTCCAGCGCCTCTTCTGATGTGACGGGTCTTTCCTCTTAAGTCTGCAAAGTGGTGAGGCAGTTCTGCAAGGGCACCTCAAACTTCAGGAAAAGTATTTTCTTCCTGTGAGTCCTTGCTGTTTCAAGTTTCCATTCTTTTGCATTATTTCCCCCCTGCCTCTCTTCTGTGTGTGCCAGTGGAGGAGCTTTTGGCTGTTTGGCCTCAGGCTGAGTCCATTGCAAACTGCACTTGTAACCAGCTATTTAACTTTTTCTCAGCCTTCCTGATGTTACACAGCTTTCACACCTGCTGCAGCTCAGTGACCTAAAGAAGGAAGTCTTACATGTGGGCACACCTTTTGCCATCATGTCTGCTGCCTGTCCCTGCCCCAGGAGAAAAGTGTGGGCACTTCCTGCAGTCTGAGGTCTGCACTGCAGCCTCTCCCTCCAGCAGCTCCATAAGGCTGCTGTAGGCATCAGCCATCTCTGCTATTGATGGTGCAGACTCCCCAGCCAGAGCTGCAGCCTTTGCTTTCAGAGGACAGTGCCCTTGACCTGTGTGGACAGTCACAGAACAGTGCCTGGCTGCTGGGTTATGTGTACTTCGTGTATCATGTATCCTAGGGCTTTCTATTTGTAAGATGAAGTAAAAGTAGTTTCAGGTGGTGCAAATCAAACAAGTGATGTCCCACTATTTTTAGAAGTAAAAGCATGGCATATGAGAAAATCTTTTTTATATGCAAAAGAATGAACTATAAATTCAAAGTTACTATACATTTTTCATTATTATTCATTGACCTGCACCAAAAATTGTACTAGGTCAATGGTATGTTCACTGGGATTTTTAAGAAGTTTTTGACCCAGCACTGGTCTTCTAAAGTCAGTGAAGCTTTTGCTGTTAACATTAAGGGAAACCTAGGGCAATGTTGAGAGCTTTAGAAATTCCTGCATGAGAAGTTGCACAGGGAATCAGCCTGAAGGGTTTACAACCTACTGCTACGAATGGTACAACACCTGGGACAAAACAGTATGATGAATTTGATGGTGGCCATTAGAAAAAAAATTAGAAAGGGGAAAGACATTGCTTAGTAACTCAGCAAATGTTTCCCTGCAATAGGAATAGTTACTCATAATATTAATATTGTTTAGAAATTATAAATACAGAATGGCTAGTGAAACAGAGCATCTTTGTTACTCATCTCTTAAAATGATGGGGGCATCTTATATTGACATTTTAACTCAAACAAAGGTTTGGAATGATAATTAACTTAGCCAGAGTTACAAAGACATTTCTTAAAGAAAGTGGCACACTATCTGGAAAACTGAGACACTTCTTTATAAAAGAGAACATTTAGGTCTAAACAGAAAATAAAAATAAAAATCAGTGGACTAAGAAGTCTGGGAAAAAATGTCAGTGCTTGTTGCATACGTGTAAAAAATTGCGTGAGATAGACTGCGTTTTTGTAGACTGTTATAATGTAAGAACGTATATTTCCTATGGTTGAAGCCCTGGTTAATAATTCTACAGAAATGTCTTTAGTTCATTAATGAACTGAATCTTTAATGGACACTGGCAAAACAAAACCTAACTTAGAATTTTGACCTACATTCAGACAACAGAATGCCCTGTGGCATCTCCATGAGATATGTCATGATTAAAGAAAAAATGGTTCAGACATTGATTGCTTTGGTTAAAGTTATTGAGTGGAACAGGTTCATTACTAATGGATCACTAGGATATGCATTTACAGATGGATTTTTTTTGCTGAGCTCAGTCTCTCTCTCTCCCTTAGGGCACCAGGTGCAACAGCATGTGTGTGTAAAACAAGAGTCCATCTCTTGCACGAGCAGATAACAATAAGATGCCCAGTGAATGTAGACAGCTGCTGAAAATAATTTTAAATTATTTGAAAGTTTTAAAGTCCTTACCATCTTTTCTTTCTCTAGTTAATCACAGGTTCCACTATTTCTTGCATTTTTTCACTATATGAGTATTTCTTAATCTAGTATTTATCTTTTCACACAAATATCCCCTTCTGCTTTGTTTCCCTGTTTTTCTGGATGATCACTTTCCTATTCTCTCATTAAAGCTTAATTTATAACTGTTTCTAGTATTCATTTCCTAAAAAGGATTTGACAATTAATCTTCAGATTATTAATGACTCCAGGTTCATATGAACTTTATTAAAAAACCTACTATGGCACAAGGAAGGGAACTACCTGAAGATTAGCAAACAGCAAAATTTCAATGAAGCTGGAGAAAGCAGGGATGCTTCTTAAAGGATTGCCTTTTGAGTAAAGTTCTGGACTTGAACTCATGTTCCTTAAATCTCCATAAATTATCTTAATCTATTTAAATCGATGGCAGCAGAAAGTACACATAGTATTAACATATATATATTAAAGTACAAGAAGTAGCAAATGGTTCTCCATAACTGGAGAGGCTTCCTTGCATGGATTTGCAATATATCAACCATCATTTATAAAATTTACACTTTTCTAAAAAATAAGTTTTTTCTAACAAATAACAGTTTTTTCTAAGATGGCACTAACATCATAGTGTTAAGTCACACCTTAGGTTTAACTAAGGCACTATGGTCCAATTTTATAGAAAAATATTTGGGCCATTTACAGAAAAGAGATATCACAATATAGAATCATAGAATAGTTAGAGTTGGAAAGGACCTTAAGATCATCTAGTTCCAAACCCCTTGCCATGGGCAGGGACACAACACACTAAACAGTGTCACCCAAATATTAAGACTTACCACCCTCTATCCTACCTCACAACTTGCTCTCCACAAACCCTTGCTCCATAATGCTACACCACAGGCTTCTACAGCCATTTTAGCAGCCTACAGCCTACCAGTAGAGGCTTTATTATTATGTTACATAACACTATATTCTGGATAACGTATCAGAACAGGAACATGATAGTAAATAAAGGATAGAATTAGTAAAAAAGGTTTACATTATTTTAGTAAAAACAAGAAACAAATCTTCTTTTTAAAATGTGAAAAGCTGTTGCTTTCATGCACCTACGGTTCAGGAACATTAATATAATTGCTGTAAATATTAGCCTGTTCAGAAGCAACTGTATCTCAACCTCTTCAAGACAGAGACCATGCTTGAATAACATCAGGGACTTCAACTGAGTTGCAGCTATAGCACAATCATAGCAGAAGTGCTACATTAAACAAAGCAAAACCAAAACCAACAACGCACGAACAAAAAACAATAATTGCATGGAATAATTCACAAGGGTAATTACACATACAATGCCAGCAACACAGAAATAAATCACAGACTGTCATTTTACCATTCTTTTAAATTATTGTGAGGATTTTCAAAATCTACAAAGGAATGCCCCAAATTTAATGGAAACATTTATATATATAGCTGTCCATAATTTTAGAACTGTCTTGAGAAATAAAAATTTTTGTTGTAATTGCAAAAAATACTACCCGTAAGAACACAGTAAGCCTTTGATGCAAGATTTTAAAAAAGCAGAAGAACTACAAAATTGTACAATAGGAAGAATTTGTTCAATGACATTTTGATTCCAGCATCTTAATTAGAAACACTAAGCTTAGATAGATAGAACCTTGCTCATTTTTTCAAGACTCTTTAAGCACATAAGCTTTCATCCAACAGCCGCTTATGCTGAGGCATTCCAGTTTCATATACTGCCAAGAGTGATACAGAGCAGAAAGAGGAAGTGGAATTAACTATAAATGCCCTTATTCATAAAAAGAAATTAAATATCTGCTTTGTTCTAAAAAAGGTCTTATTTCTTCATTAAATATACATGTGAAGATCTGAAAGTATGAAAAGAGTTATTGTACTCCTTAAAAGATTGGAGGAGAATCAGTTTATTAGATTTGTGAACAGTTTGGAAGTATATGAAATAATATGTGCCCTGAAGAAACTTTATCATATTATGTATCTTTGATACATTTGAAAGACCTGATTTGTATTTCAATGAGAAAGATTTGTCTTTTGTATCCTTTTAATCAATGGATACAACTGCTGTACACATTCCCTGAGGCAGCAATTGCCACAGAGAAGCACTTTCCAGCCAGGGAAAGCACTCTAGCAAGGGTGTATCTTATTGATTTTATGAATGCTTGTAATATAATACAGCCACGATACAGCTCTCATTTTCTCAGATAAAATTGCACATGCTTTCTTTTTTATTCCATAGGAATAATAAAGAACTTCTTTATAAAACTGCAATTATAGACAGATCTATTCCATTATTTAAAATGCTCATCAGTCAACAAACTGCTGTATTTCTCCTTTGCAGTTACTTATATGCAATTGTAATGAATAAGTAAGTAGGACTGCGGGTGGAGATGTGTCCAGAATATCCTGCATAAAATTCTATCCTAGGCATTATTCTGATGGATTGTAAGGAAGAAGGAAATTGCCCAGTGTAGACAAATTACTGGGAGAAAAAAAAAATTATACATATTTCCCTACATATAGTAAATTAAAGAACTCTGGGAACAATTTATGGTTTTAAAGCAGACAAACTTACAGGACTAAACTATTTGTAGAAGTACAGACATGAATCATAGCCATTCCAATTTTACTGAGGCATACGTTTTGCTATTTTATACCACGAAGTTCTGATTTAATGGAAAGCCAAAAAGGTTTATAGTTGCAATTCAGAGAAACTGCTTGAGAAAAAAAAAAGTGTTAAAAAAATCATGCCTTAAAAAATTTTACTCATTAACAGAAGAGAATGACGGGACATTTTTATTATACAATGAAAGTCTTTCTACCCTGAGTATCTGCCGTGATCTAAGCCCAGCCAGTAACTCAGAACCAAGCAGTTGCTCGCTCACTACCTCCACTTCTTCCCTGCCCTGCTCCCAAAGGGATGGGGAAGAGAATTAAAAGAATGTAACTCCCACAGGTTGAGATAAAAACAGTCCAGTAACTAAGGTATAACACAAACCACTGCTGCTACCAC
>WYDI02025011.1:64000-79410 GCA_009867235.2 Psittacus erithacus | reverse complement strand
GAGAAAGAAAGAAGGAAAGAAAACAAAAAAAACCATTCAGGCAGGCATGGAAAGAAATAAGGAAGAGAAGGAAGAAAGCATCCTGTTGCATGCAAAAACCAGATCCAGCAGTGGCAAGAGCTGGGCAGAGTGGAGCCTTTCCTGATAATATCAGTTTACTTTTTAATTAGATGCTGAGCTTTTAAAGACAATGGAGTAGACATGATAAAGAGCAGGCTATTAAGTATCCCAATTACAGAGCACCAAGAATCCAATAATTTATGTGCTGATAATCTCCTGGTAATCCTCCGGGTGCTGCCGGAGCATAAGCGTCCTGATTACTCCTCTGCTCTTACATGGATTTGTTCTCCTACCATTGCCGAGTTTTCCCGTTATGTTTGGCACAGCTCATTTAAAACAACCACAGTTACCTCACAGCCAAACCGCTGGCCTAAGTTTAGCTAAGATGAATAGGCAGCCGTTCATCTGCGACAGAGTCTTTGGTGTAAGTGTGGCCAATTAGTCACACGTTTGGTGTTCTAATTAGGCAACGCTGGGCCTTTCAGAAAATGTGCTGTTGATTTAGGTACTTCCTCAAACAATGCTAAATTGTGTTATGTGAAATTCAATTAGTTCTTTTCTAAATGTTTCCACATCTGTTATTCTTTAAGCATAAAGTGATGAGGAGAGAAGGAGAAGTGAAAAGCCAGAGTCTCCACTGGTGAAATATGTTAGGCCTCTGGGACCAGCCCTTTTTCCAGCTTTTGACCCTGAACAGTGATATACAGGAAGGAACAAAGTTGGAGAGCTATCATGGTGAAGCCCTTTAAAATAAATCATTATAGAAGAAATACTGCAACTGTAAGGGAACGTAATCTCTTATGATAGCCATAAACAAAGCTTTGCTTGGAAACTGATGGCATGGGGAAAGCGCCATTAAGCAAATGATTATAAATTCTGTTCTAAGAACTGCATTTTTTTACGTTAATAGTGATACTTTTAAATCCCAAGATTAACCAAAAATACTTATAGATCCAGTTTACTGTTTTGCAGAGAGGCTTTGAGTAGTTTTATTTTTGTTCCAGATTTTCCCTCTGAGGGCTAAAAAGATGGCAAGACCTCCAGGAGGCTTTGAGGGGGAAGGGATGGGGTGCATTTATTATTTCTGCTGCAGCATTTTGCAATTCTTCTGCACGTTTGGAACAACAAAGCACCACCACCCTTTTGATCTCTTGAACAAAGCACCAGACTTTCACTAGAGCTTTTTGGTGCTCCTAGTGACCCACAAGGTTTACATTTGCAAGAGTCTTCATCCAAAACCTGGGCTACCTACGGCCATTGTCTTACCCATGCTCCAGGTCCGACGTGCTGTGTGCAGCATGTTGGATTATCAGTGAAAGCAGAGCAACGATTCCTCCAATATCACAGCTCAGCCAAAAACCACAGCTGTCTAAAGGTGAAGTTGTACATGCATTTGATCCTTGTTACTGTTATCACCTTTTCACTGACCAACATTTCAAGCCTTATCTGTGGCTGGCAGGCCATGTTTCAGGTTTGTCAGGGTCCGGATATAGCCTGTGCGGTTTTCTGATGATATATCTTGATAAGATTTGTGGAATGCGAGAGATGAAGTTGTCAGCACTGCTTTATGGCACCTCCGTACATGTCACAAAATGAAAACATTTTCAGAAGCAATGGCGTTGAGTCATGACCCAAGTTTTTAAGACAATGCATGTCCTTGAAAAGAAAAGGAAAGTACCAAATTTTTATAATAAAAGACAAAAACTGGTCTGTCCTGCAAAAGCATCAGGTATGATGGGGGAACCCAATAAGAAGGAGAGCAAAAGGATTACAGAATGAAGCCTTTCTGGCGCTAACCTGATAAATTACATTTTCCAGCTGTAATTACTGCCATTGCATAGACATGTCAACCTTGTAAATCTGGACCATTAGGTCTTCCTTTTTGTTAAAAAACTAAAATAGAACAGAACTGAACAAATGCAGAGACCTCTCTTTTCAGCACCTATGTTTGCCTTCAGATTCCATCACCACATTACCTATAAGGCAACACCATCACGTGTTACAGGTTTCTAAATGGAACAGATATGTTTCCTAAATGATGATGTAATTAAAGGAGTATAAACCCTAGCAGAAATCAAGGAACCCTCAGTTACATGTCACTTCACAGGCCCATCCACAGGGCTGACTGAGGTACTCAGCTTGAGTTAGAGCACACAGTCTTAATGATGGCACTAATCCATACCTGCCATAATCTGAGCATTATAATCTTACAAATAACACAGTATTCACATATAATTGCTTAAAAACAAACAGCAGGAGGAGACCAGCTATGAACTCCTTCTGCATTCAGAAAATTCAGAAAGCTTTTTGTTCAAGAGATGAAGGAGAATTGGAGGCAAATAAATATTCTTAATAGTTGTTGGAATATTTCAGATAGTTTTATTGAAAAATGCTGTTGTATCAAAGCCAAACTATTAGTAGCAATGCATATGTTTTTGGAAAAAATATATGGCCTTTTTCAGAGAAATAACAAAAAAGAGCTATCCAAGTCAAACCTTGAGCCTATTGATACAAAAAAAAAAAAGAGGGGGGGAAATTTTGGCAGAATCCTTTTCCTTTAAAATAGAAAAACTTAGTTTCTCCTTCAAACAGCAGAAGTTGTTAGAAAACAGGATTATTCTCCTGAGAGATGAATAAAAGGGAAAATTCAAGCAAAAGGTATTGGATCTGAAGAACATTTCAAAGTTTGATAGAAAACATTAAAATAACAGGTTTTCCAAAAAGAGTTTTGAACAGCTCTATAAGCTATGATTTTTTGACAGAGAAATGTTCCACCTGTCTCTCATGAAGTCATTGAATTTTGTTTCTAGATCAGATCAAGTGTATTGAAGTCTCTAGAGCTATCTTCTTCCAGAAATGTTATGCAACAAAAAATAACAAATCAACTATTTCCCTAAACAATAATGCTTTTAAAGTCCATCCAGACAAAGATTAGGTTTAAATGTCTCTCTAAAACAAACAAGCAACCTAGGTTTGGAAGAGATCTTCTGTTATCTGAAATCTATGAGGCTTTTCATAACAACAGTGGGTTTGTTGCATGAAGTTTTACTCCAACTTCCCATAAGCAACAAGCACCTCTGGGGGTCCCACATGGCAAACAAATTCCAAACATCTTAAAACTGTCCAATGCTAGGCGAGATCCTCTATATCATTCATTTATTTGGTCATGACCATAGCAGAAGTGAACACAATCCAGGGAGATCACCTGTGTGAAGGGTGAGGGGAACTGCTAAAATGACTGATTCTGTCGCCACAAATCTTGCCTAGAGATGTATTTTGTTTTTATTCATCACGAATGAATTTATAACCCTTGGCATTGTTTGCAGACCAGCACCCCAACATCCCATATCTTCACCGTGGCTCATTTTAAGAAATTGAAGCCCTGTATTATCATTCAGTACACTTAACAGTTTTCCAGACCAAGAAAGTACATGTTTTTAGGTGTGCACTTTCATGCATGAAGCATGTACAAAGAAACATTGAAAGGAGAAGAAATTATTAGCTAAGTAAGACTGTGTGAAGCTGGCAAATTGGCTGGGAGTGCTGTGAAGGAGAAATGTATCTGCAATGGTCCTGTAGTGTAAAAGCACAGTAAGGGCAGAGATGTTCCTAGGCTCCCTTCTCACCTGGTATTGACAGAGCATCCAGCACAGGCGCAGAAAATGCCTTGCATTAAACTCTGCACCTAGGACCAGAACCATATCAATCTTCATCTCCTGAGCTGATAGCCATGTTTCTAATACAGGCACGTTGAGCCCAAGCCCTCCCAGCGTGGGGGAGTACTTGGGTTTCCTGGAACTGGCTTTTAATGGGGAATAAATTGGCCAGACGAGATTCTGTTTTTCATCTCTTATGTTAATGCAGGCCTCCACATCCGAACGAGTTTGGGGATGGCTTTGAGCTGCTTTTATCACAGTTCGTGGCTGTATTTTAAGCCACACTATTGCCTGTGGTGTATTTTTCAGCCAGTGGAAAGGAGCTTCTTCCTTCTTTTACCCCCTACAGTTGCCATGGAGTGGCTCTAAGTTGCTTTCACTCCTGTGAGCTGCAGATTTTAGGCTGTAAGGCTGCTCCTTTGTTAAATCTTTTTAACTGGAAACACTGGAACAGAGCAGACCACTGCTGTATCAGGCCTTTCCAGTCCTTACAGGGCGCCTTCCCATGCCTGGGCTCCCTCCTCTTACTTCTCTTGACTCACCATGTCCATACATCTACCTGTTTCTCCTTCAGGCAGTCCTGGCGTGAGCAGCAGTATCTCCCTGCTCTCCTCAGACTCCTGAATCTCAGCAGCATAAACAAAACCACTGTTCACCAGTGGCCAAAGCACCTTTTGTCTCACTTCACTTTCTTTTTTTTTCTTTTTTTAAGTTGAAGCTATATGAAAAAAGTAAAGACTATCCAAGCAATGAAGAGCATTGCAGGAATTCTTTGACATAGGCACTTATGTCATCCTGCTCTGTTAAATTAATGAAGGTGTAGTCTGAACCCACAGACTGACAAATCCTTTCGTGTAAGCCTTCTACTAACCGAAAAAGGGAGTTCTCCTTACATTATGCGGTTTTGTAAGACTTTTGCCAGGTGCTGTCAGCAGCAATAAACCTGGCATCCTATTAAAGAGGACTAAACCTCTTTGCCCAGCATTTCTAGGCTCACTAAATATCTGTCCTTAGATTTTCTTTTCCTAAATACGTTTACCACTTAATGCCTTAATAGGCAATACGCCATGCTTGCAATAGTAGAAAAAAAATGAAAACCTACTCCCTAGCCTTGCTGGCAGGTAGGAGCTTGACCTCCCTGTGCTCTGTCAGAAAGCTGTGTCACCAGGTTAGCCTGGAACTGAGCGTAATCTAACAGGAGCAGCTCCTAGTAGGGCTTGTGAAATAGAACATATTGCTGCACTCACTGGGTCTACACCACGTCTGAGTCCAAATCAGCCCACGGCTAGCAGCATCATAGTGCAGGCAGCGCACATTTGTCCCTGTCTGCAGCAGACTGTGAAGACCAGCCTCCTGCCTGTAAGGGGAATGGCAAAGATTTTACTTGAGATAAAAGAGAACCCAGTGTCAACTTCAGAAAACACACCAAGAAACTTATCTACAGCCTGTTAACCAGATACTGCAGTACTGTATAGGCTTCTGATGTTCACATTATAAAAAAGGATATTGAAAAACTGGAGAAGGTGCAGAAGCGAGCCATAAAAATGATTCAGAGACTGGAGAAAGTGCCCTACACTGAAGCACTCAAAGAATTCAATCTGTTTAAGTTATCAAGAAGAAGGCTGAGAAGCCACTTGATTACATCAGGTAATACCTTCACCAGGAGGAACCAGTGGGTTACTCAGACTCCACTCACTAAGAAAGCAAAGAAAGATGTGGCCAGAACAAATTGCTGAAAGCTTGAAAGACAGCAAAATGCAAACTGGAAAAAGCAATTGCTTTTTCCCAATTATTCTTCTGAAAATACTTACTGGGTAAGGTGGGAGCCTAAATTTTTATATCTTTAAACCAGGACTGAATTCTCTCCTGGAAACTGTACCAGTTACTGGGCTCAGGAGAGAAATAACTCAATAAATGACAAAATGTGCTTCCCCATTACCATCGCCTCCTTACTCAGTAAGGTCCACTGTGGCTACTGTCAGTGGCTAGTGAAAGCCAAAATCCTGAAGCGGACTCTGACAAACATAATTCCCATGCATCCAGCTCCTAGGTTTGTCTAAGACTAAACTAGGCATATTGATTTCACCTGCATTTGGTGGCTAATTAGGACTAAGATAGCTGACAGATATTTTGGGAGCACAATATTTATTGAAAAATAGTGGAAATACAAGGGATGTTATAGACACCTAGGATATCTGAAGACCATGACTACCCTGTTGTAATGAATAGCCCTGTGTCTAGTTAGAGATTGCGTTCCCATCAAAAAGACAAGTTCCTCACAGAAACTAAAGTTCCTGGAGTGAAGGGGGAGTGGAAGAGGGAAAGAGAATCACAAATCTTGTGACCAGCATCCCTTCAGGAAGGAAGTAGAACAGTGCTCGCACCTCTGGGGCAGCTGTGGGCTACAGGAACACAGATGAAAACCTGAGCCAAAACCAGGCAATTCCCAAGCTTTGGCTTTAGGAAAACTGAGAAAGGCGGGGAGGCATGTTGAACAGGAACACCATGGAAGGAGGAGACTGTGCTCATACTGGGGCACTGGGGAGTTGTGCTGGGTGTGCGGGCTAGTCCTTGTGCACAGCAGAAGCACAGCAGCTCTATAGGAGTCTTTTCTTAAAAGTTTTCCTTTAAAATAAGGCTCTTGTTCCTTTCAGCGATGGGCTGAGACACTGTTTGCACCAGGGTATGACAAACCTCCCAGACTCGCAGGAGGGGTTCTGGGTAGGAATGCAAGCAGATGCAGAACTCCTTGTTGCCATGTCTTGTGGCACTTTAGATGGAAGGAGAAAACTTTTTGCTCTAGGAAGCATCCGTGCGGCTGGGGTCTAGGCAGGTCTCTGCAGACGAGGACTTTCAACACACATTTTTTCCGCCATTCGCCAACAGATGGTGGCAGAGAGAGCCCCTTTCCTGTCCAGAGCCTTCGGGCCACAGTGGTTGTATTTCCTTTTAATTACATCTATATGAAAGACTACTGTATTCTGCAGCTTTTGTCCTTCCTGAGGCAGTTTGTAGCAGTGGCACTGCGGAGCTCTGAGAAAGCACTACAGCGCAACTTGGGGTAAAGTTTTCAGTGTGCTCATTTTCCACATTGCGCAGGAGTTATGTTCAGTGAAAATTATATAAATGTAGTATATCAGATCGTATGTCATTTCCACAGGATGTTACAACCGTTATGTTATGTAATAGTGAGCTAATAAAGTCAACCCAAAACTCACTATATCACTTTCTGCATGAAGTCACCTCATTCGGCCTTTTTCCCTTTAATTTAAATCTCATCTCCATTTCTACATTTACCTTCTGAAGTCTTTCTAGCACAGCATATTCCCAATACCCTTCTTATTTTACTGTGTGATCTAAACAATGCAGAATAATAAGGCCTGAAAATTTGGACTGGAAATACCATGAGAACAGGCTCTGTCAAGAGCTTTCCAGTATTTCCTGCTTCTGGTTGAGCTGGAAATACTCAAAGGGTGAAATACTGGCCCGGCTGAAGTCAATGGGAATTTTGCCATTAACTTCAATGGGGCTAGAGTTTCACTCTTGGTATTACTTCACATATCCAGTCTCAACTAGATCTCTTGTGGTGTGAAAAGGAAAACTTTTATTCTTTCTTGTCCTTTCTCTTGTAATATTTAATGCTTAAAAAACCCTCACATATTCAGGTTAGATGTAGATGTTGAGTAATGCTAAATAAATTCTCATGTTACCTTCTTCTGCTTCTCCCTAAGCAGTTGTGTATCAGAAACTGTGGCATTACAAATATAAAATTATATGAAGATTAAACATGAAAACTGCATAAAATAATTAAAAATATATATGCCCTTTCTTTTGCAAAACCTATATTGTAGACAGCTGCCCCCATTTCAGGAGCTTTTTTTTGCAGCCAGCAGAGGAATTGTTATCATCTATGCAAAATGTTTGAATTTTTGTTTTCATATGGAATTGTCCTGGCAGAGGCCTTCATCATCAGTGGAAGACAATTTGCCTGACTTTATGTCTGCTACATCGTGATCACTGCTTAAAATGGGGTAAAACTTTAAATCTGACTTGGGGGAGCAGGTGGACTTTACCCTGTTTTACTTGGTGTCTGCCACTGTCTTCCAGAAGGTGCTCTGTAATTCCTCGCTCACCAGACACAACCCATTACAGCAAATCTTTTCCCTTCAAAAGATAAAGTCAGTTCTGTTTCTGCTAATAAAAAAAATCCAGGTCATTACTGTGTTCATGTTTTACATTAAAGAAATATTTTTAATTGTGTGCTATTTAATAACAACAGTCCCCAAAAGCAAACTGACCGGTCTGAGATTTGACATTGTACTGGTGAGGATACACTGTCGAAGGCCATTTCTGGAAATCTCCGTACCTTTTTCCATAGCCCCAAAAGACCTAGTGAATGTCTGACCAATAAAAATGTGTGCTTGAGCAGAAACATCGTCCCTGGCTCTTTCCTAGAAACAAGTAGTTTTCTTTTAGAAAAACAATAGTAGAAGCACTCAATTAATCCACAGCTATTCATTTTGTCTTCACTGACAATTAGCAGGCCTCCTAATGCACTACTGCCTCACTTCTGCAGTCAAAGCAGCCTTGCCAAGTGGACTCGGGCTGACACACTCATTCTTCAGCCTGTGTTTCCTGGTGCAAATAGTTTCTAGCTCTTTTCCAACAGCCAACTCCAAGGGAAAGAAAAAAGAAAAAGAAATAAGAAGGGCTTTGTTCTGCATGAAAAAAGCCGCGGCTGCGGTCAGAAGCTGTGTGCACTAAGCCTGAAAGTGAGGAAGGAAGAGAAATGCAGCCGGGAGCGTCCTGCCAGGCGGGCTCCTAGCCTTGTGCCTCCCAGCCCTGATGGAACACCCTGACTCAGACCTCCGACCACCCACCTCCTTCATCCACCATGAAAACCTGCCCCTTCTCCAGCCAGTGCAGAAGTCAAATCCTATTTTCTTCAAGGCAAACCAGGAGAAAGCCTGCAACAAGGGAAAGAGGGAGAAAGCAGATCTGAAGCACAGCTTTGGTCTTCCTTCATGCTCCATGAGCTGAGCTTCTCAGGGCCAGTGCATCATGTGGTCAGACCCTCTGAGATTTAGTAAGACTCTTCCATGGGTGCTCTGTATGAAAACATAGTTGTAATGGCTTTTCTAGCTGCCAGAGAGTAAAAATACTTTCATCATCTCTTCTGACCTTAGTTCCCCATATTGGTAAGAGCAGAGGTCTGGAGATAAGCAGGCCAGTGCCAAAATCCCTGTTTGACCTGTTTCCCTCTCACTTTTGCCCAGTTTCTTAGACAAAGCATCTCACAAAAGAAGATGGCAATGCCACCTCCGAGCAACACCTTTCCTAGTAGTCTTCTGTATTACCACTTAGTGGTTGCTTTCATGATTTCAGCTGTAAATATTTTCTTGTATTTGCTCTTTTAACTTTCTTATACTGAAGCCAATAGTCTTTGTCACCTGGCTCTCCCCACTGCCGTCCTGGGGGTCTGTTTGTCAACCCTGTTCCATGTGTGGCAGTATCAGGTTAGATCTCCAGGGTCTGCTGACTGGTACAAATTAAATATTACCCAGCAAACTCCAACAAGGCTCTTGCTACCCCCTGTGGTTTAAAATACAGGTTTCTGCAAAACAGCTAGCAGGCTATTGACACACCTAATTTTTTAATTGGCCTGCAAGAAACTTCCCACACGTGTGCCAAAACAAGCAGTTTTCCGTGTGGTATAGTCAGGAGGGATTTTCCTCCCTGCTCCCTACCAGAGTTCAGCTCCTGAGCTCCTGATTCTATCTCCAGCCAGCTTCCACTGCATTATCCCCTTCAATTATAGGCATGCAGAGCCCCCACTGTTATTGATATGCCTTGCCTAGAAGCCCCGGGATGGATGTTCAACTTTGGGCTGAAGATGGGTTTCCCTTCTAGACCAGACTTACTGAGTTTTGGGGATTTTCCGCCTATACCTGTGGCCTGGGACATGATTTTGTCTGGCAGGATTGCCTGAGCTTGTCAAACCTACCTCATATCCCGTCAGTATGAGGGACTGATCCATGAGGCACGAAGCCCTGGATTTATTCTGTTGCTGACACCAAGCTTAGCTTTTTAAGGTTGAAATGTTTGCTTTAACTGACAGTTTTGGACATGGTATAAGGTATTTGCATGAATTTTAGCAGCCTGCAGTATTTAGGAGAGCAGGGTATATGATCCACTAGCCCCTTCTGTCTTTAATTTCTAGGAAGCTGTTACAGCGCCTTCCAAAAAGGCTCACGTCTGCCTGCCAGCATCACATTAGCATGACTACTGCTTTGAAACACAATAGCTGCAGCAGCTCAGTATCTATAATGCATCCCCCGCTGTACTGTGTAGCTTTGTGCACGCCTATGTGCCATTAATGAATCATCACGTGGGAAGTGTTTTCATTAGTCCTTGCGTTTCCAGCCCTGGTGTTTCTTGGCAAATGTGCATCCCAGGCCACAGCAGCTGCCTGTCTCGCTCTCCTTCCTTTAGATTAAAACCGGTTTTTGTTGTTGTTGTTTTGAAGTGCCTATTGAAGTGACAGGACAGAGAAGGATGGCTAAACCCAAGTCCCAATATCTTTATTTCAAGACTACACTAATAGCCTCTAAGAATTTTTCTCTGCTGTATTTCAGATAAGAGTGGTGAGCCTATAAATTCATTAGCGAGTAATGGAGCAACCTCACTTTATCTATGTCTTTTCACAGGACTAGGGTTTCATTCTGTGCCAGGAGTCATACATCACACTCAACATGTACGTCTCCAGAGCCAAGCGAGAGAAAGTGCAGAAAAACTACTGTTAACAAGGGAGTAATTACATTCAGCATAAATTAATTATTGGTCACTCAGGACTGGTGGGAAAGGGCCACACAGACTGTATCCGACTGAGTTCCCACCTCTGAGGGAAGAAATATTTAAATATGAATCATAAGACAATACAAGGTGGGCTTTTTCTGGTCTACTGGTCTTTAACTGCACGTATTTGCTAATATGACATGTGGCTTATTTGCTTTAACACTATAGGTACATTGTATTTTTTAGGGCAAACATGAGTGATAGTCGTTCGGGACAGGGGTCATTTCATAGCAGCCAGCATCAGACCCGACCGAGGGAAGCCAGGAGGGACTTTAAAATGCAATTCAGCCAAAAGAACAGGACATGGATCAGCAAGCGAGTGATGGAAGGTGTTCATGAGGAATTTAGATTACCACACACTGCAAATAAACCCTGAGAAGCTGGAGCAGCCAGAGGTGAGGGAAACCCAGCCGACAGGCAGAGAGGAGCCCTCCCGCAGGGAAAAGAAGATTCATGGTGCACCCCCATCTCTTTGCCAAAAGTGTTAGTGCTGCTCAGGAAAGTCTAGTTGCGCTTGAGCCCTGAAATAACTAACTTGGTGCAGGACTGCATAAAATTATGTTGGGCTAGTCTCCAATAACCAACCAAGAGATTAAAATTGCTTGTTATGTGTGTAACATTAAAACTGTTCCACATCTTGACAAAAATCAGGAAATTCAAAGTTAAAGCAAATCCTCATAAATGGAAATTTTTGCCAACATGGGAAATAAGAAGCATATCAAGATGCAAGTGACAGATGTACTGTCAACTGGGAACCTTGGCTTGGAATTTCCTGGCCTTTTCATTCAATTCACTCCTCCTAAAACAATGTGTATTTAGCCCAGGATTCATTCCTCCTCTCTGTTATTAACAGATATTCATGCACATAAATAAACAGTTGACCACGCAAAATATATGAATAGACCTTCTTTTTTTTAATGTGTTTTTCAAACTGTTCATTAAAGAACTGGGTAGGAAAGTTTTCCTGTTTGTGAAGCCCCAGGTTTATTGAATCGTAATGAGTGAAACACTGAGACCCACCAGCTATGTTTTCCCATAAAAAGAAGGCAACATCTGTCTTGCAACAGCCTGGTGCTTGGAAATTCACCTGTAATATTAAAAGTACAGTTTCCAGGCTCGGCTCCATCCAGTTCAGGTTGGAGTGCCCTGAATTGCAAGTTACTTTGGGATGTGCTGTCTTGGTTTGCCCAGAATTTTCACGTCAGACCTCAGAAACCTTTCTTTTCATTAAAAAAAACAGGCCTAAGAAACTGGCATTTTATAACAAAGGGGTCTTTTCTTGAAAAATTCCCAATCAGTGCTTCATGCCCACACTACAGAAGACAGTGGAAAGCTTCGTGCAGGCTGTGGATCTGGTCCATGGGCCCCTGCCAGTTGCATTTGATAAGGAATTTCAAAAAGCACTGCTCTGACCTCTGAGTCTTCTTTCAGTTTAAAAATACACCTGGGAATAAATCCAGTTTCTCCAGTGACTGCACTATACTGCACTGTCACCTTTTTATGCCAGCTCTGGCTGCACAAGGGGGAGGGGTCCATGCCCTGTGATCAGGGCTGAAATCAGGGGCTTCTGCCTCCAAGGTAGCAGTCTGTCAGGGGGAGGGGAGAAAGCCAAAGGGCAGTGGACAGTAGCAGCTTCAGGAATCTGATTTTAATCCGCATCCTGCATGTCTCCTCAGCTTTCAAATAACTAATTCTTTTTTCACTTACTTTTCTGATTGAAGAAATTGTTATTTCCAGCAGAAAACTAGCACAGTGACTGACTTGCACTTCCTGCAGGCAAGTGAGCATGGCAGACGTTTTTGCTCACGAAGAAGCATGGCTGTGTCATAAAATCATTATGTGATATTAACCATGGCAGTGTCACTCACATCTTTTTGTAAGGCAAAGCCAAGCCTTTTGCTTTCCAGAAGAGGCCTTCCATTCTGTGAAAGGAGGCTGCTTTAGGATGAAGTTAGATTTAAAATAGTTGAAGAACATCATGCAGCCCAAATAAAGAGAGCCTGCTGGCTTTTCCCAACGACTGGCACTAGAGCAGATTATTCTGGAAGAAAGACATTCTCACAACCTCATGGCTTCAATTTCTCCAGCCAAAATGTGGAGAGAGATCCCACAGTTATTAAAGACAATAAATCAAGGCTTGAGAGATCTTGTGCACAGAATTGGACAGCGTTTGCATTTTTCTGTCCTCAGAGCTTTAAGGAAGGTATTTCTTCTCCTTTACCTCATCCACCTTGGGTATCTTAAAAGCAGGAAAGGCACCCCTGGGACTCGGAGGGTTCTATGAGATGTAATTATGGTACCTTACTTTTAAAGGTTTAAAAGTGCATCTTCATGGCTTATGTAGTCCCAGTAACAGAAACAGTGGTTTATGTGTTTGATTGACATAAAACATGCCTCGACATTAAACATTTCCTCAGTGTCAAGGAACACTGGACCTGGATCATGGTGTCTGACTTGCCTTTGCACCCCCAGCTGACAATAGCCCCACAGCCCTCCCATGCCCTTTGTGCTGCTGCAGATGCTACGCCAGGCATTAATGCCAGGCATTAATGCCAGGCACTAATGCGAGGCACTGTCTCCTGCTCCCAGCAAAGTGGAAACCAACAGTTCTCACACCCTCTCCTCTCACCTTCAACAGCTCAACAAACAATGTGATGAGCATCCAATGAAGCTGTAGTGGTTTACAGGGCATCTTTACAGATGGTGCTGAAACTCTGTTGAAGCAAACAGGATTGTTCCACTGCTTCTCTGCTGACTTCTGTCTCCACAACCTGCAATTTAATCAGAGCAAATGTGAGCATGCATGGTTTTTAGCAGACCCTCACTCCACTCACTCTTCTGAAGGACAAAGGAGTGTTTTGCTCACATAACCTATTAAAGGTAAAAAAACGAGATTATTTTTTATTGGGCAATTTGTGACAATTTAGGAAAAAATCTGTCTCTATTGTAACAAAACGCAAACTCCTTTTTTAACCTGAGCACATGTTTTGATTAAGCCTACATGGTGTTTTTGTCCTTTCTTAGATGAAAGCAAACTTTATGGAATATAGAAAGCTAATGCCTAACTTATATTGAGGGTATGCCCGCCAGAAATACAAAACTAGACAACTTTCCTTATCTGATCAGGTCACAAAAAAATCAAACCAAACGTCAAGCTGAAAGGTCCCATTTCAAATGTTTATTATGACATAGCAAAAAGATAGGGGAAGGGGGAGTGCAGATCAAAAATTACCAATGGAAATAGAAAAGAACCTGCAAATAATAGATTAGAAAAGAAAAAAAATGTCAGTCTGTCTGCAGATAATTCACAAGTGAACAAAGTCCATTACAAACGATTTGCCCTGCTGCAAATTTTTAGTAGCACTTGTGTCCAGTACATCATAAAATTTCTACCCTTGACATATTTTAAGAGAATGCCATTATTGACTGAAACTTCAGTTGGCAGCTGGAAAATTGCTAGAAAACAGGCTCAGAGCCTGTATCAGATGGAGGGATTTCAGAAATTTTGGGAGTTGTGCAGGGTTCAGAACTCCTTTCCCCCAGAAGAAAGATATTTTAGCAAACAAGCACCCCAAAAGTTAACAAGAACCCCACAAACTTAGCTTACAGCTTGGATAAAAATAATAATAATAAAAAAATTAACTAAAACATTGACTCAGGAGCACATGTAAGTGCAAGACTTAGTGATTAGAAATTATAAAATTATAAAAAAATTATTTTGGTGATGATTTTCTTTATCCATACTGCAAAATAAACATTTTAAAGAAAATATCCATGCTGGGTATTGCTTCCCAGGGATTTTTATTTGAAAGAATTTAGATTCTGTTTCAGCTTTGCCTCAACACCTTTCATCAGAAAGACATAACTTTTTACTTCAGGAATGGAGGGGGAATGCTGGAAAATTTCAGACCAAAGTGCCAAAATTGCAAATAATCTCAGGAATCAAAGCAGGGAATTGCACAGAAACGCAGTCCTCATGTCAGCACTGTCTGGTGCTTCAGCTATCTGAGAAAAAGCAGAGGAGAAACTGGTTTGGTTTTGTACTGCTTTGGTTTCGCTTATTTGTCTCTTCTACTGTTTGTTTTCACTGTGGATTTGGGGGTGCTGGTGCGATTTTTACAGTATCATCATTGCATGAAACGATGTCTTCCTGAAAGATTTATAAGCAGCCTCTTCCCGTATTTCTTTGCCTATAGCATAGAAGAATAGTTTTGCTATGCATCCAAAAGTTTCTCTATTCCTCCTTCTGCTCATCTTACTTTTCTTTCCAGGTAGCTAGATTAGCTAGTACATTCCAGGGCTATGTTTGCTCTCTCCTCCCTATGCCAATACAAAGGCTTCTGGGCAAACTTTTCCTCTCTAGACTTTCTTGGCCTCTTCCTTGTGCTTCTCCCTGCCGCTGCAGCAGGCCTACCAGAAGGGATGAAAGCCATCTGGGCAGTATCTTTTAAGCAGCCGAGACACATCTATCACAACTACTCTCCATTTACCACAACCATGTGTGCATGTGCACAGTTTACAGTTGTGGTTTTTCCGAGGGGATTGTGGTGTGGTTTTATAGGCTGCTCAAGATGTCCATTTGGGTGTAAGTGTATCTATCTATACAGAAGTGTATATACATGCATCTTAGAAAATGCTTGTTTGGGTTGGGTTTTTTTTTAATTATTTACTATAACATCCTGGAATTAAGCTTCCTTTAAAAAAAAACCAAACCCAACAGCACATCAATTTACAGCTCAAGCAATTTTTACCCATTTTTGGTTTTTCCTCTCAAACGATTCTTTTATTTTGCTGTTTCTGTTGCCCTCCTCCGCCGCCCCCCCCCTGCGTCGCCTCCGC
>WYDI02025011.1:0-63990 GCA_009867235.2 Psittacus erithacus | reverse complement strand
AAAAAAAAAAAAAAAACCCAGACACCGATTGGTTAATAGAACAGGCATCATATACTTTTTGATTTTTTCGCTTTACTGTTTCTGTCTTTTTTTTTTTTTTTTTTTTTCCCCCCCCCCCCCCCCCCCCCGCTTTGAACCTCTGGTTTGGCTTTTTTTTTTTCTTTGTCCCTTTCCACTCACTGTTTTCTTACCTTACGCTCTCTTTTCTTCCTTTCCCATAAAATTACTCCCTCTCCTTTCTCTTCTGCTGTTCTCCCCTTTCACCTCTGCCTTTTCCCACACCCTGTAATTTTTCCTTTGCTCTTCTAATGCTCAGCCTTCTTACCTTCAGTTCCCACATATCTCGTCTTCCTTTCTGCTCCTGCATCTACTCCTTTCCATTTAACAGCTGACTGTTGAGGTATATCCTGTTAGCATGGGCACACTATTTCCTCCCTTCCTTAAGACTTTATACTTACCCTGTATCTAGGTGCTCACATAGTCAGTGAAAAAATATGGTTTTGTTATGTTTCAGGAGAACAGTAGCAATGTGGTTTGGGTTTTAGGTGTCTATTTTACTATTTCAAAGTCTGTGTGATGCAAAATGCTTATTTTCAAATCACTCACTACTTCTGTGAAAATGCTTCTGTCTGGGATACTACAACCGTATAACCTACAAAAGACAGTCACAAACTGTTAGGGACAAAATGCACGTTCCTGTAACACTGATTCTGCTTTAACAATTGATGCATTTTTGGCCTCACTATTTGGAAATGATCATTCAAGGAGACTAATGAAACTATTTCTCTTTGAAGTGCTGCATTTCACTGATGTGAAGACATTCCACAGATGCATACTGGTGTCAATAAAGCTGTCGATTTTCCATTACCTACAATGGACCTTATGGTCATGCCCAGGTAAGGACACTTAAATAATTATTTTCAAAATCTGAGGTTTTCAAACTGCAAACTGGCATTTTGACATATTAGGTATATAGCAGTTTCATTCATACTCCAGCATAGGTGTAGATTTTTTGGCAGATACTGGAAAAAAATAAATCTCAGCCCAGTAACAAAACTAACCAAGCATGCGTGATAATTATATGGCTTCTTGGCTATCCCAAGCCATAGGCACTAACTTGTCAGGGAAAATTTCAGAGTGTGGTGCCTAGGAACACGTATTAAGGTATAAACAAATCACGTATTCTCCATTGAAAAGTTTGTCAAGAACTCGCAAACAGATGATCACTTTCCTAATGTAGTTTCTGGATACAGTATTATCTTTGATTTCAGTACACTTTAGGTAATATCAGCTGAGTGAATCCCTCGGAAACAGTTACTCACCAGGAAAGCTAGTTAGTGCAGGCAGATTTGCTCTGCTTCTCTTAGTAGGGCAGAGGGAAGGGCTCAGAGCAGCAAAAAACACAGCATTGGCTTACTGCAGGTCAAACATTCAAAGCTCTTTCACCCCAAAGGAAGCCTGAAGTCTCTGAGAGGTCAGAGGCTGCAGGAAGAGAAGTGCAACTGTTGAAAATGAGAATTTAGCTCCAAGGAGTGCATTCTGCAAACACTTTAGCACATGTATGGCTTTCCTTTACGAGAAACCTCAAAGAGCCGGCAAGTGTTGCTTCATGCAAGTCAAGTCAGTCATATGGCAAAGTGTTTACAGGATTTGGATCTAAATTCTGAAATCACTTCAGGACCCCTAAAAGCAGGCACTAGATAATTGTAAATCCCCCTTGTTTTCCAGCACGAAAAAAAATGCATACAATGATGTTGCACTGCAGTTGAATTCACTGCCTGGACATCCCAAGGATCTTGGTTTCTCTTCTCATGTTTGAGGCCGGGGGATGCCTTGCAGTCCTGGGGTGCAAGAGAAGCTCCTTTCCCTTCCTCTGGCTGCCTGTGTTCATCCCTCACAGTTCACAAAGATAAGGTCAAGCTGGATCAGGCTTTTTTAAGCCAAGCTGGGGAATGGAGAGCATGGCTCATGAAGAGGGATGGGAAGAGCTTGAGCTGCTTGGATCAGCATAAAAATTGGAGGCCATGGGAGGGTAGAGCAAGAAGTTCTGTTGCTGATTGACAAAAGAAAGGGGTCATGGTCATGGTGATTGTGAGTATAGTTATGCAAGTCTGGGCTGCCACACTGGCCAGGAGAAATGACACAGAGAGAGCAGAAAGGTGCCCACCAACTGGTTTTTTTCATTGACAGTAATTGCAAAGAGCCTAATAAGATCACTACATGCATATATTCCACAGAAGAAAACTCTCCCTAGATATCTGTAAAGGCAAATGCAAAATTAAGGGCAATTAACTTTTCTCTATTTTGTTTTGTATTGAACTTGGCAAGCATTTTGATGCTTTTGGTATTTTGGGTGCTCAACAGCAATCAGGTGGGAGCTGGGGCAGGTGAGCTTTCAGGTGGCTCAGCCCAGAAGGTGTGCTTTGTTCTGCTTGCTTTAGGACACAGCAAGTTTTTAAAGCTCTCCTGAGACAATTTACTTCAGCCTTGAGTTTATGGGCATGTCGTTTCATCATCTGAGGCCTCGTTTCATACATACGTTTATAATATGGGTTTCATTTCAATAAGCTGGGAAAGTAATAAATTTAAAGCTGACTAACAGTTGTTTTATGTGGCTGCCAACCTGCCAAGTAGCATTCTTAATTATTGCCAGGAAACTAAGTGTTTTCAGCCATATGTTTTACATTTGAGTGTAGTATGTCTTGTCAGCCCTCTCCATTGTACTGACGGATAGGCCAGTAATTTTTGTACGCACAGAGGCCTGCAATGGTGGGTGGTTTCTTTGTCGTCAGGTAGGGATATCAACAACAGCATGATGGACAGGAATACCCCAAGTGGTCTCCCTCTCCCAAAACACACCGTTGCAGAAAAGCTGGAGGGAAGGGGTTAAACCTGATCTCAGAAACATAGTATATTTTCTGTGTAAGACTGTAGGGCAACTACTTGTTGAGGTTGTCAGCAAAGAAAAAGCATCAACATATTATAATTATGTATGTTAGAATATGATGGATGACTGTTTTATTTGTTTTGTGAAGGACGGAGTGAGATGCTGCTACAAGCAGACCCTCCTTTCCTTTTCGCCAGACAAAATTTATTATTATTGCACCAAAACAAGCAATGGTTTCATAGCTTGTTTTCTGCAGTCTGTGTTTAGGCTCCAAAAAGTTGTCCCACACTCTGGAAATCAGCCAGTAAAATGAGGACAGAAAATGAAAACTAAAAAAGGAAGCACTGACCCACAGAGTTTTGTTGTATGTATTCTGTTATCCAGAACACTTTGAAGTCTGAAGAGAAACTCGACTAAGCTCAGAGTGCCTCCAGGCCCTTAATTTGCACAACCAACACTCATTTTGCTGATTGTCATCATTGACCCTAGAAGAAATATAAAGGTCGTATTTTCTTCCTGATAATGTCAGTCTTGAGCAATTTTTAAAAAACAGGATAAACAAACACATTGTTGAAAAGCAAATTTTTGTGTTCAGTTCGGTTCTTTTTTCTTTAATAAATTACATACGTGAGACAAATTCCAGTTACAGAAAGGCTCATCTCATGAGTACCTTGGGCAATGCTGCAGGATATTGTTCCCACTGCACATACGTATCTAATTTTAGAACAGTTCCTATTTTTCTCTAGTGTTGCAGAAAAGTCTAATAGTGTTTACTGATGGGTTTTTTCCTCTTCAAGCATTTTTGTTGTTTTGCTAAAGAGGGATTAATTAGTGAATCATTATTCCCACTTTGGCATGTGAAAATCTGAAGTGTACTTTTATCCATCTCCCAAGAGTGCACATTGGCACCATAGCAGAGGATGTGGAAGAAGTGATTTTCAAAGAAGCAGATGTAGCAGCTCCAGGAGCATCTGTACTGGTGCATTTTGTTGAGAGATTCCTACTAACCATTTCCTGTTTAATCAGACAGTCCCTGTGTGCTTCTCACAGGTGAGGCCTGCCTTTTTGAAACAAACCACCCTAAGGAAAATTATCATTAATGGTCATGTGGCATTTCCATTAATTATTGTACTTCCAACTCCTTTTCTGCCTCTTCCCAAATAAATCAATTTCTCTTGAAGTTTCACATGCTACTTCCTATCTCAGGGCAACATTTTTCCAAGGAGATTGTGAGTATGGGTAGATGATGAACATTAAGGGCATAAAATTATCCCAACAAAATCAATAGCAAACTCCCACTGACTTCAGTGGGGTCAAATCCATTCACAGAACTTTAGTTTATCTTGGAATTCCTTAAAAAATTGAGATTCCCATTTTTTTAGGTCTATCAGGTCTCTAGTAGGGACTTAGTCTACTCGTCCCAGATTTGTTCAGGAGACTTTGCAGAGATATTCTCTGCAGAAATGCAGACACCAGAGGACACAGGAAGGCAATGAAGGGGGAACCAGAGGCTGGAGATCACTGATGATGCTGTCAGTGGCTAGAGGCAACGGCACACTTGACCCAGTTAGCATTACATGTGAAAAGAGAAAAATGGCCTCTTTTTTCTGATCAGTGTGGTGAAGTCTGAGTTTTATTTCAATCTGTGTTGGCCTAACTTGGCTGCTATTTAAATCACTAGCCTAACCTGAGACTGTGCGAAAATATCCCCTTAACCTTTTAAAATTGGCACCAGGGTTTTTACATTTGCCCTCCACTCCAGGGTCATTTACAAGGAAGTGCTGGCTGTGACTGATGCAGAGCTGGCCACCATAGGAGAGCTGGTGCCAGGGTGTGAGATTACTTCACTCACTAAGCCAAAGGGGCAAATGAAACGCAGGTACAATTTGACATTAAAGAAAAGAATGCTGATCATGCTCTGAAGGCATGGCCTAATGTTGAGTCTGGAAACTGGAACGAGTCAGTTCTGTGTTAAAAGACATTTAAAAGTGCTCTGAATGACCAAGTCCCTGGAGACACTGCTGGCGTGGGTCTTTCTCCCCTCCTCTGTTTAGGGAGAATCATTCAGTAAGCTTGTGGTGCATCAAGGCATCTCAAGGAGAAAGACTGAAGACAGGCCCTATGACACTGTTTGCTGCCTGAAGGCAAACCCATTGCCCCACTGGTCACCACAGAGCACACATTCTGCTTGCAGGCAGCAGAGGAATTTACTTCATCCCTGAGCATCAGTTATCTTGGTATCTCAGAGTTAAGCCAGATTATAACAAAGCAAACAAAAAAGCCATATCCACTTGTATAAAAAAAGCATATCTAAAATTATTCCCATGTGTGAGATGCTGCTGCGTGACACTAAGTGCAGCAGCCAAACCAGTAACAGTTAAATCCTCTGGATCCCCATAAAATGCACAGTACACAAATACACAGTAAATGAAATGACTGGATTAGAAGCAGAGATAAGTGAAAGACAACACTGCTGCTC
Source organism: Psittacus erithacus (assembly GCA_009867235.2). Taxonomy (NCBI): domain Eukaryota; kingdom Metazoa; phylum Chordata; class Aves; order Psittaciformes; family Psittacidae; genus Psittacus; species Psittacus erithacus. The sequence goes on along the minus strand of WYDI02025011.1, from coordinate 58,624 downwards.
TGCATTCAGTATTATTGCCAAAGTGCTGAGGCTTTTTGCCACTTCCAGATAAAGGAGATTTTTACACATTTTCCCTAGCAAAAGTTTTGGCAACTGCTAACTACCTTCTTCTGTCTTGCTGCGTCACTAACAGCCCAGGCTCTTCACTCCGGTTGTATGTCCCCTGGCTAACTTCCAAATGAAATGTAGACATTCATTTGTTTTAAAAGTTTAATTTTTACTACTACTGCTCATAGAGAAATCCCTCTGGCTTCAGTGGTGTGTAAGTGAAGTTCACTGGCAGTGAAATCTCTTGATGACATGCTTGTTGACTGAGGCTTTATAACTGCAAAGGGCAGAACAGTCTGTCAGGAGCCCATCCAAGCACTCTGGGCCCAGCTCTGCTGCTCTGTCCTACCAAGGACTGCAGAAAAGGTAGAACAGAATTTAATAAAATGCCTTATTTTACCCCAAATTATTCCAAATGTCAAAGACATCCTCAAAAAAGCTAATTGATTTATTATCTTTTTTTTTTTTTAACCTGGGCAAAACAAAGTTTCAATTATTTTCCCCCCTAAAAAATCTCTCTGTTCAATATCTGAGCCTATGGTTTTCTCTGAGATGGATAGATATCTGACAGAGGCATCCAGACTAGATGTCACTGCTAGAGGGAGCACAAGCCAGTGAGAAAACTGACATTGCTGCCCTGAAGCATCACCAGGCTTCACTGGGCCAGTTCTTCCCATGGAGGACATGAGGCGCCATACAGTAAAAGCAAATGTAAATGTACCTCACAAGCGCACCTATAAAGAACCAGGACATCCCTTTGAGGCAGTTGCCCCTTTTATGTTGTTCTCCCTGAACATTTATTTCACACTTGATGTGTGATTCAGCCATGCGTGTGAATTCTCATGAGTGCAAGTAAAGATTAATTCCAAAACTGTGTCTTCACCTGTCTCTGGCTTCTCCTTTTCCTTTCTTTGCCTTGGTTTTCCATGTCCCATTGCACATTCACCAGGGACTGGACTGTAACCATGCCCACGCTGCCTTGTAACTTTATCTTTCCTCCCACCCTTTGAAAATAGCCACAGAAGAGGTGAAAGCCTTCAAAAACAACACAGAAAAAAAAGCAGGAGGGGATATTTGAAGGAAGAACCCACTCCCCTGTGGAGAGGGGGAACTGACGTGCCTGTGATGTGGCTTTCAACATGTCAGTGCCACAAAAGCACTAGACAGATCTCTGCCGTGTTGCAGTCCTCACGTAGCAAAGGCAAACTTGTTTTTAATAGACAACACATTGGGAATATAGCCATGATTAAATCTCTCTGTTCTCTTTCCTTTTCCCTTCCCCTGTGGCTACCTTGTGACCAGTTTGGCAAATCTTAAGGATTACAGATGTAGCACTAGCATAAACAAAAATATGGCACATTAGCTGTGCAGGCAGCTTTGAAGATAAAGACCGATTAAATTCCACAATCCTGAGGGCTCTTGTCGCCTTGAAATCTGATTTCAAAGCTCAACACCACTGAAATGTCTTGTTGAGAGTGATGACAGCAGGCAGTGAAGTGTACACTGTATTGTCACCACCTGTGATTGGTGGCAAAGTGCATACTTTGGCTACCACATACTGACTCCTTAGCTGTGGGCTGCCTGTAATAATGCAAACAATAACTGCTGGCTAATTTCAGTCCTGTAAGTGTGGTGATGAAGTATTACATAAACTCAGAAACCATGAGAGTTAAGTGAACAGAGTCCGTTTCCACTGTTTTCAAGGGAATCTTTACTATGTCAAAGTCTCTGGGGCAGAGAAAGAAATGAACACATTCCTCCAAAAATGAAAAGTTAGCAATTAAGGAAAGACCAAGAGGCCATGAGGTGGTAAACACAAATGTTTTGCTCAAGAAGGAGCTGTATCTGTGAGACTGTCTCCAGGACCCTGCCCTTGGGCCGCACAGTATCCTTCAGGACACTGAACAGGGACAGAAACTGCACAACAAAATGGCATTCTCTGGGACCCCAGCTCTGTTGCCTGGTCACCCACATGGGAGGTATGTCCCTTACCCTGCAAAACATCTCACCTTAGATAGAAACAGGCAGTGGAGAAGCAGTCAGATCCAGAGGTGCTCAAGGTCTATTTTGCTGCTGCATCTCCACTGCTCAATTCTTTGGGAGCTGTGGAGGTGGATGTGGGAAGGTAGGGACTGCTGGGGTTCGGCAGCACTGGCTTTGTGGTGAGGCACCTGAGTCTATGCTGCCGTTTTCTCTGTACCATGTCCCACATCATGACCTGGAGCTGTTCCAGGAGCTGCGATATTCATATGGTTAGCAACAGTGAATTGACTGTCTGTCTCCTGTCCATCAGGTGACTGTGGGCTTTTTCCACTGATTTCAATAGTAACAGGATTTTGGCCATTCATTTATCTCTCTGTAAGTGAATATTAATCACACAGGAGTATGGGTGATCTTTAGCTAACAAATTCCTTCAAGGTTTACTGAACATTCCCAGGAAGACAGGACAAGAGTCCTTACTCAGTTTTAGCAGAAAATCCAAGAGCAGAGCAGAAGAGTGAAGACCTGCTGTTAGAAAAAAAAGCAGATAACCAGTCTAGGATACCACTATTGACAAGACTGGGACAACAAGGAGTTGAGAGAAACGCAATGAGGCTAATGGGTATCAATCCAGTGGATAGTGATCGCTGACCTCTTGCTGATGAAATGAACTTGAACTCACACCTGTCATCAAGAGTATGCAAGATATGTGGGGCTAAATGAGACAACACACACAACACAGTTACCATTGTAACTAAATATTTTTCTTCCAAGATTAAGAGAGATCCTGCTTCTGAGGACTCGTTAGCTCTGACATGAGGTGCCAATGGAAATGCTACGCCTCTTTCATTCTAATTCTTCTGCTAGATATGAAAGCCACAAAAACAAAACACATATGCCATAACTTCAGTAAAGGCCATAGGGTGTTGGAAAGCATCTATTTCTACCTCATCAAATCTCCAGGAAGTTATTCAGTACTCTTTTTTATTACAAATGCAATGCCTTTATTTCTTACCTACTAATATGATGAATGCATTAGGTTATTTACAGCAGAAAAAACTTGAGAACAACAGTTTGCAATTTAAACAGGTAAGGAGAAGGTGAAGAAAGAAATGCTAAATATTACAAAGGGGGTGAACTGTTTTTCAGTGTGCTTGCTCTTGCCCCAAGTATTCAGTACTGCAGAGGGTTAGAAGCAGCTGATGTGTGGCTGGAGGTCCTATGGCCTGTGGAAGAAAAGGACTGTGGACAAGGAAGATACACCACCCTCTCTAGTGTTAAACTACTGTCTAGGGTCAAGGAGTGGGGAAAAACAGAGCAGGAAAAGTGGTAAAACCCCCTAAATCTGCTCTTTAACATAAATCTGCTAATGGCAGCCAAAAGCCTTATGAGATGTATATACTGAAGTAAAATAATCCTGAAGGTTAAAGCATGAGAGAAGTGACCAAACAAACAATTTATGCTGGGAGCCATGTGGAAGAAAAAATATTTCAAGTCAGCTAAAAGGTCAGCAGAAAGATCTTGCCATTTTGGGAATGGCTATCTAAGCAAACACTAACCGATCCTTAGAGCATGACTCAGGGGACTATGTCTCATCTACTGTGAGTGAAGGTGGCCAGGTGCTCTGTTTTCATGGTAGTGTGTTATTCAGTGGCCAACAGTAAATACTGAGGACACTAGATACTTGACTTTTTAACGCGCAAAGCCAAACAGCAACGGGTTCTGTCTGATACCAGGTTCAAGGGGAAAAAAAAGCTTGATGCTGAAAGTACAATGCTCTGTTTTCTTAATTTATGAGGCATGTTGGGAAGGTCTGCTGACAGTAATCTTGCATTACTTTCACTCTTCTACAAGGAATTCTGACAAATGTGCACTGGTAAGGCTTTGGTCTTTGCAAACACACATGCTTGTTTAACATTTTTGCCCACAGAAAGACTCCTAGACTCCTATTGACTTCTGTGGTCCTTGTACATGCATAAGTCTCCCTCACCTTATAGCTTTAATCAATTAAGATGATGGAGGAAATAATCAAGGAAATAAGCAGAAAGCAAAAATCTTTACACTATCCCAGTGATAATAGTTTAAAAGGTAAAATTTGTGAATTTTATCCAAGAATAATAATAATGAAAGTGGCTTGAAAATCAACAAGCTAAAAACAGTGCAGAGCAATCTTGAAGTTAAAAAACTACTTTATTTTTGAGAATAAATTATTAAATTCTCCAGTTCAGCTAGACTGCAAAACTCTGGTTTTTAATAAAATGCCAAGGGTTGTGACAGTAACCAACTGTACGCAATGAACTCCAGGGTCAGTCAGAATGTCTCTGCCAGAGACAGAAATGTTACACCAGTTTCCCTAGTGTTCAGGTTGTATGCTATAACACATATTTTTCCTGTGAGAAAAAGCTGACATCTACTCTAAAGAATCTGTTCAGTTTTATTCTTTCTTGCAACCTGAGATTTCATTATGTTTACTTTGCTTTATATTATCTTCCTCTAATAACTAGTGCAAATCTGGAGGGGAAAACAGTTTTCCAGTCTCAGGGGCTGGGAACTGCCGATTAGTTTTCTTAAATCCTAATCTATGATGTGTAATTATGACTATTTCAAGGTTCCCTAGGAGAATTATTGTCTTCTGAAATATTTGAAATAGCTGGCTGTCCACAGCTTTTCCTTGCCTCAAAAAATGGATATATTATCATTTTAATGTCTACTGCTGCTGCTACCAGGAGCAATAAACCTCAATCATGTTCTTCCACGGCATATGAATCAATAAGAAATAAATAACACTAAAACGTGCCCTGGAATGCTTTTACATGACAATCTGAGAATAAAGGTGGTGAAGAAACACTGAAAACCCCAGCCTGATTCAACAGCAAATCTGGGGTTCATCTCACCTCACCTTACTCATTTTAGTCAGGCAAATAGTCCAGAGCAGTCACCTAGAGACACTGTGACGACAGAGAGGGAAATGCATCTCCAGAGGTCACTTCATCTCTTCATCTTAAGGTAAGGTCAAAACACCCTCAGAAGGACTCACATCTCTGTAGAGGGACTTCTATTTAAGCATCTTCTCTTTGCTATGTTATCCTGCCTGGTAAGGCATTGCTTTTGCGTTCATTTCTTTTTAAGGAAAAAGAGGTCCCTGAAGCACTTGGGAGTGCTGAAGGGGCAGTGTCACTTTGCTACATTATGGCTCAGTTACATCTCTTGGTGCCTTGCCCACTGTGAGTCAGAGTACCTCCGTCCTCCCTCACTACTGCAGCCAGGTAGCTATCGGGTGGGTGAGGACAGATCCTGTCCCCAGAGTCCCTTTTGCCGCCCGGTATTCCACTGACTGGAGATGTGCAAAGCAGCATTTGAAGCTGGGAGTGTGGCTCACCTTGCATAGAAGAGGGTCAAGATAGTCTGCTCTTCCAAAGCAGGGGTTATTTTCACTGAGCCGCTGCTTGCTGATCTGAAGTGAAAACTAATACGAGCACTAGAGAGGCTGGCAGATTAGTCTGCCCCTTTCCAGCAATTCCTTCTAGCAATACTCTTCTGCCCATTGCATTTGACACATTCTACTTTTTTCAATAGCTGGAGAGTTTAATATTCAGTTGCTTTATCTTAGGAATATTCTTCAACAAAGACACAACCACAAGCAGTTGTTGACTGCAGGGCTGTCACAGCAAAGGCAATGGTCTTGCCGTACTGCTGTGACCATTTGCAGGATCAGACTCTTGCATGCAACAGCACAATGACAGTCTGGACAGTTACCTTTCTATAAGGAATGACCTAGTAGAAATGAGTCCTCCTATTTGATTCATGTACTGAATTGCTTTTGCTACTGAAGAGGTGTGAAAGTCAGAGAGGTTGTGTCAATTGTACTTAACAGAAGGACTAAGTTGTGAGCATTTCAAAAAATGTTGTTCTTCAGAAAGCCTCTGATTTCACTGATGGTGGAAATAGTGATTCAGAAAGGCATTTGCACCTCCCCAGATAGCAGATCTTATGCCATATCTAATACTAAGTACAGGTCTCTGAACTGAAATGAAAACATTATGGAGTTCTCACAAAGTAATAGAAGTTACTTTCCACACCCCAGGTAACAGAAAAACACAAAGCTAAATCTGACTATGTAACCAGTATGGAAAGAGTATGAAGGAAAATGCTGTCCATGCTTAGGTGAACTCACACCAAAACCAATTAGGCTGTCTAATTTATCATTGTATGACTTAAAAATATGACAGCTTGCACCCTTGATGAGCCTTCTGGGCTGCAAGAGAGAAACTGTAGAAAAGAGGGACCACAATCAGCTATGGTATAGGTAACAGGCAGGTTTGGTACTATATGTTCAAAGATGACAAGCAAAAAAAAACTACCAAGGGAAGTTAAGACTTATTTGGGAGATAGCTTTTGTACAGAAATAATTCATTTCTGTCCTTTTGAAATTCTTTTCTGCTTGGGAAATATTTAAAATTGGTGTGGTATATTCAAATACTATCAAACAACACAATTCAAAATGTCTTTTTCTATAAAGGAGATTCATTTCAAAAGAATCACTGCACTTTATGTTTTGGAAGAAGGATTTACTACAGTGAACTGATATACACACCTCTTTACTTGAAAATTTAAAGTAATTCTGCTGTTTGACTAACATGCATAGGAAATATTATATTTAGAAGAGGAAAAGATCAATCTCTCACAGGTTTGTCCTCAGATGTGTTAAATACTGAGTATATTTCATCAGGAAGAAAAACTTGAGTTTGGTCAAAGGCTCTGAGATTCCCATATTTGTATTTTGGATTTACTATAAATACCTTTCTCTGAAAGAACGGTAATTTTCATACAGAACTTTCAGGTCAACATTTTTTTTATCTGTAGCTCTGTTTGTTGTTTAATAATAAACTTGTCATATACCCAAAATGCAAAGTAAGCATGCTAGCAAATTTGGTTATGAATATAAGCATATTTATGTTCTTTTTAGAAATACAATTTCTGTAACTTTACTTTGAAAATGCAGCTTCAAATAGAAAAAATATAAGAAACTTCAGTGTATTAAATTTATCACAGCCCATATTGTCATAGATTGCTGTTATTTTCACCTGCAGGTCAGTTAAGAGGAGGAGGAAAGCTCATAAGAAAATTGTGAGTGCTTTAGGGTTGTGCTTTTCATCCAAAAACATAGTTGAGTCTGCCAGCGGATAAGCTTTGCATTACTCAGAAAGTGATAAATGCTCGCCAGTGAATGCACAGATAGTTTCTGAAGGTGCTCTTCTGTCATTAAGGTTTTTATAACTTTGATAAACTCGTATTTTTTAGGCATCTGAAGAAAGTTTCATAATCTGAAGAAATATTATCACTGGCCTCTAAAAATTCCATTGGTCATACATTTGTCTGGCTCTGTGAACCCTTCCAGCTGCACCAACAAAAAATAAGTAGCTGCATAGATGTATGTATGAGTATCATATATTATATATATACACATATATTATTATAACTCTACTTAGATGTATGTATGCAGATTTGCATGCCATAATATTTCTTGCTTCTTTCTCCAAATCATTTTCACACTCATGTAATTCCACTTAAGCTACAGACCAACTGTGCTATGAAATTAGTACAGAGAAGGATTTTTACATTAGACAAAATTGGCTTGATTTTGAATATATTCAGCCAAAAGAAATATTTTCCTCCATAATAGTGTGCGCTGTCATTGCCTAGAATAGTATTTAGTAAAAAAGATTGGTTTAAGCAGATTTCATTTTGGTTTTGTTCAGAAAACAATTGTTTTATTACTAGAGGGATCATTAAGTGAAAATAGTGGAGAATGACAACCTTTGATTTGTAAGGCTGAATTCCTTCACTTTATAATTTTGATTTTAAAATTGAAATGCATTTGATTAGAATTGCATCCACCCCAAAAAAAGCTACAGGTTCCAATCTTAAATTAGGTGAATGTAAAAACCCTCTGTAGGCTTTCAAAAGCACTTATCTATCTAATTCCACTGATTGCTTGCTGTAGAAATAGTGTTGAAACACCTGAAATTGAGACACAAATTGGAAGAATTACAATGGATCCTATCCCAGGGAAGGACATTGAAAAGACTGACAAAGCTCAGTGTCTTTCAGTCACTGCTCAGTAAAGTCAAAAGCTGTCCTGTTCTGCAATAAAATAATATTCTGTATATGTGATTATACAGTTAACTAAACTATTACAGTTCACTAAAACTTAAAGTATTTATTCTATAATAATTCTTCTACTATGGAACTGCATTTGTTCGCTTGATTTGCCAAGGTATGGGCAAGGGCAGCATTAGGTAATTAAAAGCTGAAACACCCACCAATGTTAAATATTTCAAGTAAACATACACTTACTGAATGTTTTAGTATTAGACATGTACTGTTATAAAAGTAATCTAGAAGAAATTTCCAGGACCACTCTGAAATAAATAAATGGTGCAAAAAATTAGCATGTAGCTTCTCATAAACCTTAGCCAAGCATTTTTAGATAATGTATATGTTTATTTGCCATTACTATCAGCCTTTACATTTATTTCCATTAAAACATCAAGACACAGAGCTGCTGGGTCTAGTGTTATGTGTATCATCAATCTAGATATATTTTGCAATGCCTACATATCATAGAATCATAGAATAATAAAATGGTTAGGGTTGGAAAAGACCTAAAGATCACCTAGTTCCAACCCCCCTGCCATGGGCTGGAACGCCTCACACTAGACCATGTTGCCTAGGGCTCTGATCAACCTGGCCTCTAACAATGCCAGGGATGGAGCATTCACAACGTCCTTGGGCAACCCATTCCAGTGCCTCAGCACTCTCACAGTAAAGAACTTCTTGCTTAGATCCAATCTAAACTTCCCCTGTTTAAATTTAAACACATTACTCCTTGTCCTATCACTACAGTCCCTAATGAAGAGTCCCTTCCCAGCATCCTTATAGGCCCCCTTCAGATACTGGAAGGCTGCTATGATGTCTCCACGCAGCCTTCTCTTCTCCAGGCTGAACAGCCCCAACTTTCTCAGCCTATCTTCATACGGGAGGTGCTCCATCCCCCCAGTCATCCTTGTGGCCCTCCCCTGGACTTGCTCCAACAGTTCCATGTCTTTTTTATGTTAAGGACACCAGAACTGTACGCAATACTCCAAGTGAGGTCTCACAAGAGCAGAGCAGAGGGGCAGGATCACCTCCTTTGGCCTGATGGTCTCATAGACTTGAGCACATTCAGGTTCCTAAGATGATCTTGAGCTTGATCCTTTCCTACAGTGGGCCTAAGACCTTCATTCTCACAGTTCTGTATCTGCCCTCTAAGACTTAAGCAGCATGGCCAGAACATTTGCCAGTGAAGACTGAGATAAAGGAGTCATTGAGAATCTCAGCCTTCTTCAAATTGAGTGTAGCCAGTTCTCCTGTTTTCTTCCAGAGTGCCCACATTTTTGTTTTGGTTTTTGTTTGTGACATACCAATAGAAGCTTTTCCTGTTATTTCGCATTGTCAGTGCTGACAGTTTTTCCAGCTAGAACACGTATTTGGTTGAGGTGCATTTATCAACATTCAGTTTGGCAAAGTGGACTAGATGGCCTGTTTGTGCTCATTGTACCCACGTGTGTGAAAGAGGTGTTCTGAGAGCTGCTCCACAGATTGTGCCTCCTCAGCTAGAAGATGGGTGATCAAGACTGATCCTCTAAGATACGTTCAATGGTTTTCAATACGTCTGAGAGCTACAGACTTGAGCTGAGTACTCAGGAAAATTGCCAATGGCATAGGCTTATGTGTCCAGAGTAAAACATTTAAAAACTTGCTTACCTGCAGAACAAATTGCGTTTTATCAGACAAGGAAATTGAAATATATGACAGAAAATGCATCTCAAAAGTTAAATCAGTTACCTACTTGCACATGATTGAACATACTAATAATTTTTAATATTTGTTTGTTCTTCTGTTTTTTCTTCATAATTTGAAGTTAATATAATATATAATATCATGCTGGGGGTGGAGAGGACAAACAGCTGATTGATAAGTACTAAATAGAAACTTCAATTCCCAGCAAAAAACCCTTTTCTTTATATGCAGTATGTGTAAGCAGGAGCAGTAAGGATACCTAAATTGCAGTACCTACATATAGCAAAGAATATAATTTATTTTGCTACTTGGAGTCGGTTTTTAACTGTGACAAGGGCTTAAGTGTGATTCATTAATTTTCCATAAACACAACTAAGCAAAACTATATATAAAAGAACTCATTTTTTATGGCTTTAGTGAGTTTATAGCAAGTTTTTATAATAAGTTTCCTCCCATCCATTGTTATGCTTACCTCTAGCTTCACACATATCAAAATGAATGAAATTTACTTGTCCTGCAGTGGATGTTTAGATCTGCATAGGATTCATTATCCTGCTGCATAAACTGATATATTTGACTCCTATATGGGTTGCCACTTGCAGGAACAAAAAAAAAACAAACCCACTGTAGTTGTTCTGCTGTTTATTTTTGTGGAATGTCTTTTCTAACTCGGCACCACCAGAAAGATTGCTGTTATCAGTGTTCAAATACCAGTCACTCCCTTATGAAGCAAGAAAAGATACACCGAGCAGTCCCAGGGACTAAGGAAACTTTGGCATTTCATCAGTTTCAGGGCTAGAATTTCACTGTCAAGCTCACTATCTGCTGGGCCCTCATAGATAAACAGTAGATAGGAGCTCACAACACATTCCTTTCATGTCCACTAATTTCAGAAAGAGACTCTGCAGTCTAACACCAGCACATCCCTTGAAGTCCTATCTCTCTGCTTGTATCTTTGGCAGCCATGTAGTAATTAGTAAAACAGAGCGAAGATATTTTACACCACTCTGTCCACTCGCCTCTGCCATTATGAACAAATGCTGCAAGTTTTGGCTGGGAATGGCATCTCACACTGTGCTTGGACTATAAATTCATATTTACATCTAAAATTCTTTTAAATTAGTTAAGATGTAAACTATAACTTCAAACGATAAAGGGCTTTTGCTATGGAAATTTATAGCTTTAGGAACTAAGTAAGTTTATCTTCTCTGGATTTAATGGAAGTTTAAGACATCATATTAAAAATGAAATTAAGAGAAATAGAATCATGTTATCACTACCACCTCTTACTGAAATTAAATAGGATACTGTGAGAAAGTACAGTTTCTTATAGCTAATATAGGAGGGGTTGTCTTTATATAATATTTAGCCTTTTTTTTCTTTGTAATCTCCATAAAGCACTCTCTCCTTCTGGATTAGATTCTGCCACACTCACTCAAAATAACAGCCACATCACAAATAGTCTTGCAGTTTGCAGTTGGTCCGTGTTTAAAATAAAGTACTGCTCAATAAGTCCAGAGTGACAGTGAAGGACCCATATCTTCGTTGTCAATAAGGCATTGTGGGCATCATATATACGTATATTACATATGTTTTGTAATACAGCTCTTAGGTTGTACATAACAGATGCTTATGTACCATTTAAAGCAAGGCTTTTAAAGGCATTGCTTGGTTTAATTGGCTATGAATTAATATATTCTTAAGCTGAAAACCTTCCTGCTTTGTGAATCAGACCAACAACTTTGTATTTCTTGAGCATCTTCCATGAGATGGAAGATGCTGAGGATCCAATCTAAGCTTTAAATAAGCAGCTTCCACTTTCCCTGATGGTTTTGGCCTGAATTAAGAACGAGTCAATGGTAGCACTTGAGGTGTATTAAAGTCATAAAAGTTATACCTGGAAAAATAGGCTAAGTTCAACCAAAGAGTTAATTTGCAAAGATGCTGCATGTATCATCCGAAATTTCACAGCAAATCTACCTGTTCTGCAGAGGTGAAAAGAAGGAACTGGAAGAAGAATGTGAAAAACATCTCAAAGTTATTGAAAAGGGAACCTGAAGACAGGCATTAAAGGAGGCTTAATGCTATTTAAAACTTACTTTTATGCAACCAGTGGGTCCAAATTCAGTACGGGTAGAAACAGATACCTTCTGCTGGAGGAAAGCTCATTTTGCTTGGACATTGACTTCCACTAGTATAAAATATTAGAAAAGGTAAGAATTCCATAGCTTATGAAAGCCAAGTCAGTATACACTACTCGCTACTGCCACTTACGCCACCCTAGAAGTTGCAGGGCTACTTTGTCACCCTCTAATTTGGTCCTTTTATTTCTGAAGTGAGAGAGATAAGGGTACTGTGGAGCCATTTCTTCTAGGTCACCAGGAAGAACATTCCCCTGGCAGGACGCCAGTTTCAAGGTCTTGTCACACCTCTGACTTTCTGTGTAAATAGCACAGGAATCTGTGCGCTTCCCTTATTCTGTGAGACAGGAGGGCAGCAGTATTTGCTGGTGTAAATGAGGAGATGGATGAAGCATGATGGCAGACTGAGTCACTCAGATTCCACTGTTCAGTGTTCATCTAAAAATGCCTAACAATCTCATATCAAACACCCTGCATTAAAAAAAGAAAAGAAAAAAAAAAGTGAAGCTCCTCAACCAACAGATAATTCTTTCAGCTCCTTCTTATGACTCTGGTCTATAATGGATTGCTCTTTTTAAAGTATTATAAATAAAGTCACAAGTCTGCCAGTGACAACTCTTTTTTTTCCTTTATCCAGTCCATCTGAGCAAGGGGCTGTACATTCAGATCTGCTGGAAAACCTTCTAAATTGAAAACAGAAAATAAGACTCAGTGACTACTTCATATATCACCTTGTCCCTACTACTGTTAGGTAAAACATAAGGATACATCACCTACAGTGAAGGAGCTAGCCATGATCTTACTGTCTTTTATTTACTGTCCATTTTAAAGTATGGGTCAAGACTGGACAATAAAATCCTGTATTGAAATTTAGAGACACTCTTCCTAATCTGATTTGGGTCTTTAGAAGTCTTTAACTGTCCTGCTTCCACAGGGGAGAAAGACAACGTTGCTTGGGAAGGCATCATGCGTTTTCTTCTGCCTGCTCTGAGCATAACACTGCTGGTGGTCTGGTAGGATGAATGCAGAACATTTTTCATATTAAGTCACAAACTGTTAGGGTCTGATCAAGCTGCTCGTGACATGTAAAGGATCCCCTCTGGAGTCAGATGATGAATTACAGCCTCTCCAAAAACTTGCTCATCTGAGGAAAAATAATCAAAGCCTTTTACAGTAGATTGTAAATAAGTGTTCTTTTCATGCTGTTACTACAAGCAGGTCAAATTCATTATCCAGATCAGGACATGAATGAGGAGGAGCACTTTCTAAAAGAAAACTTCTCAGCTAAACCAATCATGTATTTCACAGTTGGCAAAAATAGAACTGTCTGATGAGTCCCATGGGCCCTTAATTAAACCATCACACTCTACTATTTGTTAGTCAATATCTTCCCACCAACAATATTACTTAACCGTTCCAGTTAAATGAAGACACCTGGCTATGGAGCCTCTTGCTCCATAGGCTTTACAGATGTTGATTTCTCAGGTTTCTTTTATATCGCCATTCCAAGAAAAAGAGCATGGTAGGAATGCTAACTAAAAATAGGGAACACTTTAGATGGTGTTAGTCACATAAAGAAGACCAAAAAAAAAAATAGTTGTGGAGGACATAGTCACTTATTATCTACTGGTAATACATACTGTGGGCAAACCATTGGTACGGATTTTATACTTGCAAGATGCCTATGAATACATGATGCATACCCATTTACTAGTTGCTATTTTTTTATCTTAGGAGGTTTCCATTTCAAAACATGATGCAGGTAGTGATGGATTCAGTTTGTTACAGCATCATTCTTCACTAAACAGTATCCAGGATGTTAATCTGCCTGAAAACCTTACATGAAAATGCTAAGTAAATGAATCTTCTGGTATCCCATCACCTGTAAAGCAGCAGTTGCTTCATTATTTGAAGGCTTTTTCCGTAGGACTTTGGAGAGTGAAGAACAGCCAGTTGCTCTAAATCAGTTGCAGTATTAAAAAGTTACATGAGTATGATGATGCAGATTTTAAATTGTGAGCGGGAAGAAATCATGGGCATACATAGACTATATCCCTTAAGTGGAAGAGCCTTATGTCAGCTGTTTCATAGAAACACAGACAAATGGCTTTTTTTCTAAGCTTCACTTCTTTGGTGAATGACCAAAACATAGAAGGAGATCTATAAAGATAAGCCCTTATAGTCAGCTGTAACCTCCTTTTTTAATGGTATCAAGCTAACACTATCAAGGTGAGCCACTAATGCAAAGAGGGGGACATTTCTATTTCATTTGACTTCATATTAATCAACCCATTTAAGGCTCAGCCCCAACAGGCAGAAGGGGGAAGTTGTTTATGGCATCAGGGTTGATAAGTGAGGTGGCATAAGAGAAGGAATCTTTTCTTTCCTGTTTGCAAGGAGAAAACAATCTGATGGCAACTGTTTTAAGAGGGAAGTGGGACATATTAACACTGCACTATGCTCCTGTATTTCCAGTGTGTTGAATGAGAATCGTCCACTTTGGAAAGTTTATCACTTAAAATGCATTAGCACAATTCAAGTAAATCTTCGTGAATTCACAACTTCCATTCTGATTCAGTAATGAGGGGACAAGCCTGGGAAGCCTGGGGCTGAGTTCTGCACTCTGTCAGTATCTGACACTCGTCTCTTAATGAGGAACCTCACAGACTCTGCTATTACGGCAGAAGGAAGGAAGTGCTAAAATTGCCAGCAATAATAAGACATCTCAAACTCTCTGGCTTATGGAAAGGTCTAAACAGCTACAGCTTGGTAACATTAAAATATTTTCATTAGGAAGAGAAATTGATGGGAGATGGGTTGAGTTGGGCTGTAGCCTAGTAGTAGAGCTTTTTCTATTTCACTGGCTGAAAAATCCTTGGTCCTGCAATATTTAACTATCACACACATTTCTTTTTGGCCTTCAGGGGAATATAACTGGCTTTAAAGCAACACTGAAGTATAATTTTGCCTGCAAAGGAGACTTTATAAAAGTAGCACCTTCTTATTCATTTTTTTTCCCCAGAAGGCACATTTTTTACTGCTTTTTGTTCCTTTCAGTGCTATTCTGCTGACAAAATAAAGAGAGCAGTATCGAGCATCAGACTGATGCAATTCAAGTAAAATGGCTCTGCAAATATCACTAACAACATCATTTGGTCAACAGAATGTTTGCTACTGGGAGCAACAATCTTTCTGTCTTACAGAGCAGAATTTATGAAGTGTTTGGTTGGATATGTGTTTGTGGGAAAGCAGTGGAGGGAAAGAAAATAGTTCAAGGAGGGTGAAGGACAAGTATTTTTCTATGCTGTGGCCCAGCTTTCAGAAAGAACAGCCATCAGAATGCTGCTGTGCCACCTTTTACACATAAAATTTCATCTCCCTTTTGGATAGAAAAATCAAGCTCTCAGGAATAAAGAACTACCAAAAACTAGAGCTTAACAATTAAAATACGATGAGATGCGTCCGCAAGTCCTGAGGGAACTGGTGGCTGGAGTGGCTAAGCTACTATCCATCATATTTGAGGAGCTGTGGCAGCCCAGTGAAGTTCCTACTGACTGGAAAAGGGGAAACAACCCCCATGTTTATAAAGCAAAAGGATGAAGACCCAGAAACTACAGCCTGTTCAGTCTCACTTTGGTGCCCAGAAAGATCATGGAGCAGATCCTCCTCCTGGAAACTATGGTAAGGCAAATGGAAAATAAGAAGGTGACTGGTGACAGCCAACATGGCTTCATTAAGGGGAAATCATGCCTGACGAACCTGGTGGCCTTCTGAGATAGGGTTACAGCATCAGTGGATAAGGGAAGAGCAGCAGACAACATCTACTTGGAATTGTGCAAAGCATTTGATGCTGTTCCACATAAAATCCTTGTCTTTAAATTGGGAAGGCATGGATTTGATGCATGGCTCACTTGATGGATAAGGAATTGGCTGGATGGTCACATTCAAAGAATTCAGGTCAGTAGCTTGATGTCCAAGTAAAGATCAGTGATGAGTGGCGTCCTTCAGGGGTCGGTATTGGAACCGATCCTCTTCAACATCTTTGTTGGTGACATGGACAGTGGGATTGAGTGCACCCTCAGCAAGTCTGCCTTAAATGCTTACATTACTATTGCTCTTGTGAAAGAAAAACTTGGAGTCTGAGATACGTGAATCCAAGGAGGAGGGTTGCAAAATCATGGTTGCATCTAGCTAATCCCCACTCAACAACATCGCTTCTTGTATCACCCTTGCGCAAAACAACTTCATGGCCAAGCAAATCTTAGCTGAAATCTTAGTATCCTGTAATTTTCCTGACTTTTCATCCTAAAAAATTCTGAGCACACTGAAGAACGGTCACAGCAATATTATCCTGAGAGGTGCAGAGAGAAAACAGTTTCAGACACTGTGGCATCGGGGCATCGGGCAAGGTGTAGGATTCATGGTGCTGAGCTGGGCACCTATACACACATTTTACTGAATGCAGGAGAACTAGGTCCCTGAGTGAAACACATTACCTTTTGAAATCGAAGGGCTGGGACATTTAAAACTTAATTTTTTCTGTAAGCAGGTTGGGCAGGAGTGTTGTAGAGTTTTCTCTTGAGTTGAAATGCCTTCCCTAAGTTCCGGTTCAGTTGGCACTTAAATCTTTCCCTGAATCCAGCCTGAAGTGGTTATTAAAAATGTTACAATAAAGCCTGGCATAAATCTGTGAAAGAAAGAGAATGAAAGGCTCTGTGAAGTCAGAAAAGTTTTGCTGACGGCTGTCGTCAGCTGGATTGGGCAGGTTCTCCCAGTACCAGACAGGTAACAGAAAGCTTTGGTCCAGATAGGAGGGGCAGGCTGGCCCTAAAAGTCTCTCTGCTCATGAGAAAGTTCACAGTTGTGGCCCCTAACTGAGAAAGCCCTTTCACCAGTTGTAGAGTGTTTAACCTCAAGAACTGTCAGTGAGCGCTGCATAACTGATCTCAGCTAATGTGATGGGGTAGAGGTTGAGAGGCAGTCTTTGAGATCACACCTCACTATCGTTAGCATATTAAAGTACAGGAGAGCATTTCCCTTCTAGCACTGCTTCTAGCGGTCAGCAAATGGGGCACAAGATAACAGAGTAGCATCTGCTTTTTTATTTCAATGCATGGCAAAGATGTACATTAATTTCTTCAGGCAGAAATGGGGAAAAATCAAGTTCTTTTCATTTGGGAGCAGTCTTTAAATAGTCTCGGAGTAGTCTTTGAGCAGTACCTGAAAAGATACAGAAAGTTTTTTAATACTTTGGCTAATGCTTTCTTGTAAATACAGGAGCACTGGTTTAGCTGTGCACTAACAACTGCTGCATTATATGTAATGTTTTGGATAATATTTTTTTAAAAAAATGAGAAGTTAATGACAATGAAATATTCATCTGAAATTTTTTCATGATATATCAGAGCATTCTGAAGTTCAGATATCTTGATATTTTAAGCAATTATTTTTGCTTCTTTTTACTGCTGATAAATGTAACAAAAGTTAAACCACATTTTAGAGAAACAATATTCCCTATATTTAAAAAGAAACAAACTTCTTTTCCCCTCTTCTGTTGGATCCCTTTCCCAAACACATTTATATTAAAATAAAAAATAAAGGAAACTAGAATTATAAAAGTAAACAAAACATATATTAGCAAATGGCTAGATGTGAAATAAAGGAAGAATTTAAAACACATTTAAAATAAAACATTCCTAATTTTGTTTGTTTGTTTTTTTGTTTCTAAAGCCAGGAAAAAATATTTTTGATGAAACAGATTTATTAAAAATGTACATAGGGAAAACACTAGATCAGCTTAACATGGTTCATGAACCTGAGAACATTTATTTGCGGTGTGCTACACCTTACTGTTCCCAGTACTTTTGCCTGCTTGCAGAAACAACTTGGCTTTGTTTCAAAATGACCACAGCTTGCTGCAGAGATACACAGGTAGCTGTGTATAACACTCAGTCTGCCAAAGCCCCAAGGTGTAGCTGAAACAGATCCTGCCCCATAAACAAGTGCTGCTTCAGTTGTTTTATTTCTGGCTGTGACAGGAAGATTAGTTGTGCCTTGGTTTATCCACTAGAAGTTCCCTTCTGTTGTGGTTTTGTTTAGGTTGAAGGCAGAAACATATTGCTTTGGATAACCAAGATGCTGAGAGAGAAAGCCTTTGTTACTTTTTAGGTTCATTTTTCTACAGTGCCAAGAAAATCTACCTTTGAACTCTATAAAAGCAAATAAAAGTTCGGCAATGTGAACGGAATTGTAAAGCAAACAACATGCTCAGTGTAAGTTAGTATGTGTTCTAGTTAAAGAAAATGGAATGATAAATGGACAGTTAGACAAATGATCTCTTCTGCCATTGTATAAGAGAGAGAAAACAATTTGAAATATAATGTTCAGAGACATGATTAATATCCATGGTAGTAAAATTTTTTTCATGGTAATGAACAGAAAAGTGTATTTGGCTGTCACTACTGAGAAAGTGAATGCAATGTGCAATACATGCACCATCCACACTAAAACAGAGCACAGTTATTCAGTGCAGGTGCTTTTAAAATGAGAGTCTGAAAGAAAATCTCAGGAAGGGTTTTGCTTTGTTTTTCATGGTCAAGACTGCTGCTCTAATGGAACTTAATGGGATGGTGAGTTTGGGATACAGCTTCAGCTACCATTTTCACAAGGTAATATGGCATACAGTTCGAGAAAGTGGTACTGTAAATGGGTCAAACGGGGGAAAAAATTGTAGTCCATTGGCTAAGCACTGAATATACTTATAAAGGCATTCTGTCTTACTCTCTACTATTCTTGTAAGATGAAGGAAGAAATATTTACTTTTTATCTTCTTATAGCTTATTTTGTACAATTTGCTTTCATGCTTGTGTCATCTGCATAGCGCTGAATTCTGCAAAGAAAACTTCAGAAGCTACTTGCCTGTTCTAAAGTTATTTCTCAGCCTTATTTACTAAATATGTCATAACCTGTTTGGGTAAGAATAGCTGTTCTGCAAGTACCCATATTCAGATGTTTTTTATAGCTGACCTATATTGAGCTGAAGCAATGGACCTACAACTCACATACAAATAATAAACAGAAAGATGTGGCAGCCCAAATCAAACTGCCCTTAAAAATATCCAGCAAATGTTTGTTTAAGAAATCCCATTTCTAATAACAGGGATAAGAGAATGACTAGAGATCATAGAGCTGTATGATGCATGGAGAAGATACCTGAATAAAACAAATATACAAGCCATAATAATCAATCCATGGAAATCAAGATGTAAATTCCCCTTCTCTGGCAGCAACAGTGACTCATTACAGTATGAAGGCTAAATAGTTTGTGAGTTAAGAGATGCCAGTCTTGTGGGAATAAATGCCTGAGAATGGAGCTGACCATTCTGTTCTGTGTGAAGCAAATTAGATGACTGCTAAGAGCAGAAGACCACAGAATTTTAATAAATACATAAATAAATACATAAATAAATAAATAAATAAATAAAAACCCTAATGAAAGTATTAGTTTTCCATTCTGTGCTGTCAGAGATGTCAGTGCCTAAGCCAGGCTCCTTACTAGTAGAGGTAGCATATTGAAAACACTCAAAACTGTCAGAGAAAGCAAACCCTGCCATTCCCTAACTTGGGATCTGGATTCTGACCAACAATTTTGTTCTGAATCAGAAACAAACTCCCACATCTGGTGCACTAACAAGATTATGATATCTTCTGCCTCATAAAAATGTGTGACCCCAAGAAAGTCAGGAAAAAAATCTCCCTATATTTCACTCCAGGGTATTTTTTTTTCACCAATTTGAAGATGCAGGGGTTTTATTTCACCGCGCATTCCTGAAAGTGAGAAAGAGGAAAGGAAATGTGTTGCAGAAACATTAGCACTTCCAAGTCATGTATTATTTCTGCTATTAACAGATTTTTTTAATGGTTATATAGCACTTAGCAATACGCATCATTAAAGTTTTCACAAGGCTTTTGAAGCAGTCCAGAAATCTCTTTGTCCTTGCTTGCTTACAGTCACTGATATACACATATTCGTGCAGTGCATTCAGAAAGGAGGTTTTTGTCCTTGGCTGTCATGGAGTCACCCACCACTAGCCCTCCAAGAAGCTGTGACAGCCACTGCATGTGTTATACTAATACTTGGCCTTGCCCCTTCACTTGTGCCAGGTCTGACTGATAGAGAATTTTTCATTTTCTGAATCTTTTCTTCATTATTAGAGCCCCCAGAAGTTGTCAGAAAGACCTAGCAAACTGTATCCAAGCAATGGACTTTATTTTTGAAAGCTACAGCAATGGAATTTTTTTTTTATTTTTTTTTTTAAGCCTCTGAATCATTTTCTCTTGATCAAATAAACTTTTGAAAAGCAGCAGTCTTTTTGTTTTGGACACTCATTGTTGCTGTTCAGAAAATCTCAGCCCTTTTCTCTATGTTTGGGTTGCAGGTTGTCTCCAGGACCTCCAAAGATAATAGTCTCCTTCCAAGGAAAATCTTGCAAAGCTCCAAGGGCTTGTGATAAGTTCATTTGGGTATCCACCTACTTCTGCAGTAGTACAGAAATGGTTGCCTTGGGTCCAGATTTTAAGTTTCCTGTCCGGCTGATAACTGGTGTTTGCTCTTCATGCCTCATCCACAGAGAATCTGGGACTTCAACTCAGCTGACCATTTTCAAGCTCAGTTTTTCTCTTCCATTTCTCACTTTCTTTCTGTCCAAACATGCTTCCCATGCAAGTTACATTTACTTTTTAATTTTCTTTCCAAGTTTTAGTCGTAATTTCCCTTGATCCTTGGGTTACTGTTTTTACTTTTTTTTGATAAAGTTCTGTAGCATCCAAACTGTGCAATGCTCTTTGGAACACTTACATGTATCATGAGCTCGGAAGAGGGACTTTATTTGACTGTTCAGTTTGCTTGCTTTTTTATTCATTTCTGCTTTACTCAGGAACTTAAGAACTGGGGCCATATTTCAGGTTTCTGACAGCATGCTTTGAAATGTCAGAAAGCCACTTTCTGAAATATGCTAGATTGACTACCACAAGATTGCTTATCATGTCTTCCAAATATCACAAATTTTTAGTCAAACTGATACCCTGCTGCCTACCTGAAATCTTGCCCGCAAACAGGAATAGGTTACCGCAAAAAATTATTATATTGTACCAAAACAAACCCACTTGTTCACAATCCAGCATCTAATTTGCTGCAGTTTTCATCCAGATAGTATGGATAAGAACAGTGACGAAGAAATGGGTTTCAACATTTTGTACTAAGGTTGTCTTGTAGACTTGCATTAACATTGCTGGCACAGTCTGAAGAGTCTCCCTGGCATATTTTAATTGCTGTTAATTAATTGAAAGGAAACAACCCAAACAGCAGTGTTAGAAGGGGAAACCTCACCTTAGAAATGAGATTGAAAACAAGGAAACCAGAGGAGGGAAATGGCCTATTAGACATGTTTGTGCTTTCTAAATTCTGGTTTCCTATGGAACCTCAGGATCATATAGACAGCTATGGAGAGCTAAGACAAAGCACAGCACCGAAGCTGTCTTGTGAGCCAGGAACTACCCCAAATATGACATAGCATCTCCATCTCAACTGCATTTCACCATTTAAAGCATGTAATGCATGTAAGTGCCCAGAAAAGTAGCAACTGTTTTGTCTCTATTTTTAAGCTGCTGACTGAAGGGGATCCAAGACATCTCAATGTCTTTGAATGACTTATGTATGTACTCTTTAAAATTCGTGCTGTCAAAGTCAGGTTTACAAATCAACTTCTGAGCAAACAGCCCATCCCATTTATCAATGTAAACGTGAAGTGGTAATGCTGTAGTAACAAGCATATCTACCCAAACCACAATCATATATTTATATTAAGTTCTATAGATCAATAGCTCAGTCTCACATAGCCAGATTTCATGGGTTTTAGTAGCTCTCTCAACTCAAGAATATGGTCCCTCCACACAGCTCAGGAAAACAAGGTGTGATCAGGGCTGTTCCATGGGATTTGCTGGCATGCCAACTGACAAATCTTCTGACCCCTTCCAGATCAACTCAGCCCTTATACATTGATTCATTCTGTTGCAAATAAAATCAAAGATGCGAACAGATTTTGTATATTCTGATCAGTTTGGACAGCAGGTCTGCTTCAGTTCTCGCTCAGCAAGAGGTACTAGAAACCTGCATTCCCTCTGCATCAAAATAGTTGACTCTACATGGAAAATAGACATCACACCACCCCTCTCAACAACCTAAAGTCAGAAAGAAACCATTGCTGAGAAGCAAAGTCTTGACTAAGGCGCACTGCCAGTATATTTTAAATTTTTTTGCTACACAGACTAGAGGTGCTCAAAATGTTAACAAAAACACAAATGTGGAAAACTTGCCAGGTTCATTTTTCATCAGAAATTTCCAGGCCAGGCCAGGTCTATCAGAAGATTTTTGAAACTATGTTTGAAACTTTTCAAGCAAAGCCCTCCAGTATAGTTATACATAACTGAAGAAACAAGTGAATTTGGATAATTTTAACATAAGGCAATATCAAACTCTGTTACACCAAAGAAACATCACTTTCAGCTAAAAGCAAAGCCTGGTGCAAACTGGTGCATAATTAAGCAAAATAAGATGTTCAAACACAGCTACATAGTAAAACTACTGAGTTCTATACATATCTAGACTGTACCAGCATGCATATTGACTTTGGTAAGGACAACATAAACTGTCCTGATTATGCCAAGCTGATTTCACTGGTTTAGATTTGTCTGTTGATAAAACCATGTTTGTCTAATTTATTAACACAAAGAAGGTAATTCAGTATTTGGGAGATATGTTTACATAGTTCAGTTTTTTTGAAGTGCTAGATAAGTGACATAAATTTCTACAGCAGAGTTTAACAGAAGTCAAAACCCAAATGCTTTAAAACAAAGAAATACAAATGAAAGCCCTACCCAAGGGGGACTTGTAGCACACCTCCTTGAAACTTTGCAAGTATGGCAAAAGCAGTTGAGGAAAAAAAACCTGTGAAATTAGCTATTAGGATTGCAACTATCTCTGGTCATTTCCCTTTTGCACTTTTAAGATCGTGAATCTATCTATGACATGGAGGATGTCTGGGCTTGAAATACGCTCCTGGTTTTCTGTGTCTACTCTATGCTTTTCGCATGAAAAGTATGCATTGTCTTTGTAAGTGTGGGATAGCAATGGAAAGATGAATCAGAGGGAGGTAAAATAGCAAATAGAGTTATGGGCGGTTTTGTTGGTGGGGCTTTTTTTAAACTTACTGCTTGTTTTTCTACCAAGTCTCACTGACTTGTTAACTGCTTAGGTTGTCTCAAGGGTGTCATCAATTAATTGAACTCTGGCCTTCAGGAATTTGATTGATAGGCAGGTGATTGAAACACAGACTGTCTCACCATTAATGACCCTTCCTAGAATGCTGGCTATTACTCAGCACCCCAGAAAAACTGCAGTGGTGATAGAAGGGTGGGTTTGATGTCTGGAGGTGCTGGTATCATGCTTGCACTATGCTTTGAAAGCTTTATATTTGAGAACATAGGAAAGAGCCATAAGGCACACCAAAGGTTCCCGTCTTTGAAGAAAGCCTGTCTCTCCCCACACAGACAGCAGCTGCATAGCTCATAAGACCCTGTATTGCTTGTGATTCATATCAGGACTTTAATATTCTCATCTAATTTTTGTCAAGGCTTAAGGCTCCCTTTAAGGTCCTGGCTAAGTAATAACAAATGAAGTACTGAATAATCCCAGTATGTGGGATTATCATCTTCTCCTCACTACCACTTCACAGCAAAGATGTTTATCTTGTTCAGTTGTTAGAAAGAAAGTGTAAAGGTATATTGTTGTTCACATTGCTATAACCCTGAAGACACCACAGGGTTACTGAATGAGATTGTGAAAATTATGGATTCTTCAGAGCCTACCTTTCTATTCTGCAACTGACCTGAAATTGCATTGTCAAATATTGTATCAGCTCTGGAGACAGACCAGAATAGCTTAAATTAAATAAAAAAGTTTTATGAGTAACAGTTGCACACAAAATTATTTCTTTATCAACTCATATATGTCTTAGCAGCTTTACAAGTCATATTAAAAATATGACTAGCCAAGCAGAAAGGATAGAAGGGTGTTCTTTCTTTAGTTAGTTGTGGGGTTTTTTTCAAATTTAGTATCTACAGCTTTAAGAAAGCCATCTCCAGTAAATATTTGTACTTTGAATTACTTCACGTTACCCACAAATGCTGAGCGGCCTGCAGTAGAAGGTTAAACTTTACACGTCTTTTCAAGATCTGGGGATCCTGGGCAAGAAAACACTGTTCCACCCACTTTCAGCTGTGGCTATTCCTGTTATTCTCCATGTACTGCTCACTTGCCTTACCTGTCCTGCAACTCAAAAAGATTATGAAGATAAAATCATAGATTCATAGAATCATAGAATGGTTTGGGTTGGAAAGGACCTTAAGAACATCTTAAGCCCCCATGGGCAGGGATGCCTCACACTAAACCATGTCACCCAAGGCTCTGCCCTTAAGCATTGCCAGGGATGGAGCATTTTCCATTTCCTTGGGCAACCTGTTCCAGTGCCTTACCACCGTCACAGTAAATAACTTCTTCTTTATATCTAACCTGAACTTCCCCTTTAACGCATTTCCCCTCTCCAGCATTCCTGTAGGCCCCCTTCAGACACTGGAAGGCTGCTATGAGATCTCCATGCAGCCTTGTCTTCTCTAGGCTGAACAGCCTCAACAACTTTCTTAGCCTGTCTTCATATGGGATGCACATTAAAGAAATATCCTTTGTCTTCTGTGTGCACAACACAGTCTCTGTATCTTTATTCATAGAAGTTTATTAACTATCAAAATAAATGCAACAGAGAGTTTATATTTTAAATTGTTAGAATGGTCTCAGGCTTGATTTCAGCCTGTGCTCTGTAGCAGTGGGAGTCAGCATAAGCCTGAGATCATTCCCAGCAAGATGTTAATAATATGGTTATGGGTGGCCTGTGTCAGCTGGCTTCACAGCCAGGGAATGGTCCCAGACATATTTAAATTGCCAATGTAGACACAGCCAGTGAGGGCAGTCTTGACAGAAAGCCCAGCATGTCCAGAAATGAGCAAGGCAGAATGTATTACTTTAAAATTTAAACACATATGATCCTACCCAAGAAAACCAGGAGGTATTCTTCATTCTTAAACCCCACCTTATTCATATTATTCTTCAAATCCAGACAAGAATATGCTATTTTGATTAACGTTGACACAGTGGGGCTGTTCTTAAATCAGGACTGGATGATGGTAAAGACACTGCGAAAGTGCTCTTCTACTTTCCATTTTTGTGTTCTGTGCTCTAAGAAGTAAATCTTCCTGTACGCTAAAAAAGCAGCAAAAAAAATGGTACTTGTAATCATTAGACCTATGGTTTTAATGATTTAAATAACTAGCCATGAGCCACGAGCAACCAGGAAAAATGTTTTTTTCCCCTACAAGAAAGCATTTTCATAACAGTTAAACACTGTCCTGAGCTCAAATTTTCACACACTGAGCAGTAAATTGAATTATATAGTGCTGGAGAGATGACTGGATTTCTTAATTATTTCCAGACTTGGTAACTTTGGGAAAAATGGAAGAAAGAGAAGAGTGCATGGGGAAAGAGTGAGGCAGGTCATTCCTGGGGAGTAGTAGAAGGCACCCACACATACATATAACCTTGCTGAATTTTCCGAAGAAGGATAACATGTATTTTTGCTACTGCTACTGAAACCATGGAATTAATGTATAAGGAGGGAAGGACCTTGACTTCTCACTATACCTGAACTGTAGCAAGTCCCATGACTTGTCTTCTTGAGAGGCAGAAGAGAAATTGCTGTCTTTCTTACATATGTGAGACAACTTGATAAGAAACTTTGTTTTCTTCTTCTCTTTCTCCTTCCCTAGTTTTTTTTCAGAAAGGACTATTTATAACAGCATCAAATCCCAAATCCCCACATTTGAAAGTGATTGTAACAGTCAGAACCCTCATCTCCAAGACAGGAGCAATACATTTCTCATCATAGATTCACCACATAGGGAAACTTTTGACTTACAAATATTACTGATACCAACCTTTGATTTCATGGTTGAGCGTTCTTGATGTGAATGAGAGGTCAGCAGTCTTCTCCCCCTCATTGTTTTTTCTGCATACAAGGACTTACTGAAGGTTTATGATGTCACCTTTAACCCAAGTTATAAATACACAACACTGAGATCATAGGGGACATTAATTTCTTGCTCTGACACTCCACATTTTAAAAAATCTGGGTGAGGCATAAACACATAAACCAAAATTCATCCCCAATTTAGATCCATTTGCTCCTGAGTTTGTCCTGCCATGCTGAAAAATGTAGAACATTTATTATCAATTAACACAGTAAAACCAGAAAGCAATGTTCATGTAAAATTCTCCTCCTTATATCCATATGATTGTTCACAACAAAATGGACTCTTAATTCTCAATATAAAGAATGTGTTTAAATGTGTTTGCAGTATGAAGCACATTTAAAGGTTGCATACTGCAAATACTTGGCATACTTTTAGGTAGGAATAGTCCCATTGCATTCAAGTAAACTGTCCGTATACACAAATTTAGAACTGGGGAAAAAAAAATGTTTCAGGGAATCCCAGAACATGTGGTTCTGGTCATCCCAAGCCTACTTGCAAATTTGGGTGGGAATGTTGAAAAGATTTTCTGTGAAAATATTTATTCTGGCTTAATTTTTGCAGAAAAGAAAGAGATACTTTTTTTTCTACACAATTTGTTTCCTATAGCTTACTTGTTTCCTGTAGCTTACTTGTTCCCTATAGCTTACTTGCATGTAACTGAAATTTTGTTTGGTTTAAACTTAATGTTTTACTCAGTGTGGGGTTTTCCAGCTTCCTTTTGAGGAAAATTTATAAAATAAAAGCAAAGCTATAATTTTCCATTTGTTTACACAGCCCTAATCATTACATCCCAAGTGCTTGCCAGATTGAGCCCACCTAAGCAAACGAAATGATCCAAGTGTCACTAGGTCTTGAGTTCTCACTTCCCACTGAGGGTGCCCAGCAGGTCTGAGAGTCTCTTGATCGTTCATATGCTCTGAGACTGAGGGAAAGTAGTGTTGGTCCAAGTTTTACACTAATGATGCTTTCCTGAATGCAATTAAGAAGCTTTGTACTTTCTGAAAACCAGCCCTAGAAATTACTTGCTTTAAGGATACCCATATCTGCTCCAGATGCAAAGTTTAAGACATTCTGTTTTCTTTCCTGCTTTCAGATTCCTCCCTGTTACAAAATAATTCTGCAAAATACAAAAGACAATCATTGCTGAAGTCTCAGATTTTTTTTAATGTTTCATATTTTTACAGTGTCCTTGTCTCTGTTGCGAGGTATTGATTTACTCTTTGCCCACTTTTCTAGTCTGTGCACATTTTTCTCACCTTGAGAGATTGTTGAAGCTGATTTAAAACACAAAATAGAAGTGAACTTTGATTTTTGTTAAGTGTTGGCTCCTTAGCTTGTCAGCAGACTCCTCTGACATAATAGCTTCACTTTGCATCAGTAACCATTTCATGCTGGTGATGAACATCTTGTGGCGGCCACAGAGAACTTGTAAGATACAGGGTGAACAGATTGTCAAACATATTTAAAGGTAAGAAGTCATGTAAAGCAGTCCTAAGTTTAGTCTTCTGTTTGGGAGATAATGTCTTACATTAGATTGATTACATACAGCCTGAAAAGTGTGGCTCATGCATCCACTCTTGCTGTGTGCTGAAAGATAAAAATCCCATTTGCTGTATTTTATATTGGTGGTCTTTGACACTGGTAATGCAGATCTGTATGTTCCTTGTAAATCACAGATATAATGACTGCCAGATAGCAACTCACTTAACTGCTGAATGAAGTGTTTCTTAGCTGGAAACTGAGCCATGCCATGTTCGTGATGTAGTGTCTTAAAACAAGAGCACGGAGTGAGTCACTCATTTGTATCCCCATTGAAGCACACACATGCAAAACTCTCTGTGGTATGATGTTGTAGCCATGATCCAACACGTCTGGCTAGCCAAGCCTCTGTCCTGTATTCTGCCTGAATTTGTTTGTTTGTTCATGTTCCTCAGCATGGTATCCAAGTACTCGACATACATCCAAGACAAGTTACAGCTCCTGCCTGAAACAGGAGAACAGCACAAGAGCATCTTTCTACCAGGGTTTCCCATTCAGTAGATAGAGCTGCCATCAAACCAAGACAGTGGTCACTTCTGAGCCCACAGTTGTTACTGCTCATCTCTTGAGGAAGAGTCATCCTGTTGCAGTAACTAGGTATCACCATCAGGTATGTCTGCAGCACTAACATAAACCTACACAATACTCTAAATTAAAATTTTTCTTTCTGAGATCTGATATATTAATTTTTTTAATCAAGAGATGGTTCAACCCTGCCACATCTGCAGCACTCACACCTAGGCTCCCATCTTTGCTGAAGCCCTCACACCATTCTTGCCAGTCAGAGAGCTGGTATTCCTGAGCAAATAGATAGGTCTCTTTATGCAGGCTGCTGAGATGGGCTTTCCAGATGAACAATAGCTCATGCAGTGCTTGGAGCAATAATGTTCTGCTCTTCCTCTGATTGCTGTATGTCTCTTTCTTAGAAGACAAAGAATGACCCCTGAGAAAAAACCCATTCCTGCACTGCCACCCTTTCTTCCCTCTGGTTGTCTTGGGGGCCCATTCCCTTGCCAAGTGCTCTCTCAGCCATAGAATCCTGGAATCATAGAATCAACCAGGTTAGAAAAGACCATGTGCAGCTTCTCCTCAGCTTCTTCAGAACCAGCCAGTCCTGGGAAGAGGCCTAAACACAGCTGTCACCTCAGCAGCACTCACACACGGCCATCTCCTAAGAGGAGCTTGTGTTCAGCCATATCCCTAGGGAAGTCCAGATGCGGCTGTCTACCCTGCAAGGCCCATATGTGGCCATCTCCCCAGAGAGGACCAGACATGGCCGTCTCCCCAGCAAAGCCCGGGCTGCCCCCGCAGCCATGCTGGGCACAGCTTGGTTCCGTGTGCCGCAGCACTGCTCGGGGTAGGGCACAGCAACGCATCTGGCAAAGCTTATAGCCAGACCCAAATCTGCAAGCGTGCACATTTCGTGGGCTTATTTGAAACTTCGCTTGAAGCGTCACACATGGAACTGCGCAGGACTTGGCAGCGGCAGGTTATGTAATATATAGTGGTCCATCTGCTGCCTCTGCGAAAAGCGCTTACTCAGATGTCTGCTGGGCGGCAGGCGGAGGCTGCGCTACCCAGAGGCTGGCTATTAAAAGCAGAGCTATTACTTATTGACAGTGACAACTAACCAGTAAAAGCTCCCTGAACCTCCTTTTTTTCTGGCTGCCAAGCCTATTGTGACCGGGGGGAGGAGGGCAAGCCAGACTACCACAGTAATAAAGCCTGTCTAAATGAGTTTCTTTGTATATCTTCATCTGCCAAAGGTATCCCTTGAAATGAAAGCAGTGGCCTGAGCATGCTGGGGCTATCGGTGACCTCTCACAAAGCAGATCAGAAACTCTCATCTGAGGCTCTGGGGAACTGCTCTCCCAAATCACATGGCCACGTTGAGAGATGCTGAAGCAGGCTGGGGCCATTAGCTCTGTCCTCTGCAGTTCCTCTCTGCTCGCCACCTCAGCCAGCCCCTAACACAAAGCGGACAAATATTTATTTGCCTTAGATCCTATGGCGGGAGTGTTTAGGCCCAGAAGGTGACAGACGTGCAAGTTTGTTTTTTAAAACACCGAAATGTTTACAGAATAAATACAGCTCCTCAAGCTGAATATTTTTAAACATGGATGTCATGTCACATTTGCCAGCGCTTTACTGCAGAAGCAGCACTGGGGAAAAATGCCTATAACACTGTCCCAATAATGGGAACTCTTTAAAGTAAACAGTTTTTCATCAGTGCTACACCAAGAATTGGAATAATAAATAGAGATAGAAGGCTGCCCCACACTTCAAATAATTTGTGGAAACCTACTTCCACAAACTCAGCCCATTTCATATTTGTGCAGTTGCTGACCATAAGGATGGCCATAACCCTTGCTGTGTTTTGGACAAATGCCGTGCTAATCACTCTTCACATCATCTCCAGCTTCAGGAACTGAGATCATTTGACACTGCACAAGTCTCCAAACTGTAATGAATTTCTTCAGCTTTCAGGGCAGCCCTCTAAGTTGACTGGCAGGTCAGTACAGCAACTGTCTGCCTGGGTGGCAAAAAGGGGCTTATTTCTATATCTTCTGGAGGTACCAGTGCCCAAAACAAGATAAAGTTTTTATGTAAAGATAAAATGTGACAAAATACAACAAACTGGGGTTCTGTTCAGAAGCACTTTACAGTTGAACATACAGAGCTGAAGAACAGAAAATCAAGAGTCCTTAAAAAATCAGGCTCTTGCTGCCAAAATTGCTAATGCTTTCTCAGATGTGTGGATTCTCTTTGATTTTCTGATCTTGACAATAGGAGTCACAAATCACTCTGAAATCACAAGTATGACAGTGATATTTAAAAACAAAACCCCCACAAGTAATAGTGCTTATTGTAGAAAGAATCAGTATTTGCAGTAGATTTTCTCTACATTTATTTTTTTACGATTTCCACTCTGGGTATTGTTTCACAAGGGTGTATGTGAATTTCCTCTCCACATGACTGCCATTCTTGAAAATGCAGAATGGTGAAATTTGGCTTGCTTTGATAGCAGCCAGGAAAAGCTTCTTTGGTAGCTTTGGAATCAGTCATTGAGTAGCTAAAAGCTATACTGCAAAACCTGTAGGAAGGATTTTTCTAAGTCTTCACTCCAAGAGGATTTCCTTGCTAAGATTTCTTATCTTTGACAAAGATAATGCATTTACCCTCTGCTTCTTCTGCCCAGAAAGGTATGCAAAAGGAATGAAGATTTCAATGACTTCTTGTAAGGTCATGTCCATATACGTGGAGGTCATCCATGGCCCTGCAGAAACCCACATCCCTGTATCCACTCCGGGTTCCTGGCAGAGCCATCCACGTTCCCCAGAATACCAGCTCTCAGAGTCTCACGTTGTTTCACAGTGAATCTGGGCAGCAAAGCTCGGAGATGTTTTACAAGGAAACCATATAACTTACAAGAAAAAAAAAGACATGATGGATGCTATCCAAGGTGCATATTTACTCCTGACCCCACATCTAGCCTGCCTTCTCCTCCTACTTTGTTTCTATTATGTGCTTATGACCTACTTGAACAGTGGCAGTAAGTAGCAGTATCAAATAGAAACAACAGTAAGCAACAAGCTTTTGGCACATCCCAGAAACAGCTCTCAAAGGTATGGGAACTGCAGGCCCATTTGAGCCCCTAGCCCAGGCACAGAAAATCTTGGAAGGCAATATTATCTTGCCATGTGTCACTGAGGAACAAAAAATGAATACCCCAAAGACTTTGATTCCTGGCACTTAGGGGATGGTAAATATTATTATTATTTTTAAACCAATGTTATTATTGGAAAGACATTAATAATTTGAAAATAAGATCAGTGTTGAAAAGATTTCTTTGGTTTTGGCTTTTTGTAACCTTTAAATATGGGTAGACTATTCCTGGACAAGTATTTCAGTTGGAATTTTTTTTTCATTTTTCCTCTATTTACACTGCAGTCTATCCAGTATACACAGTGCAGCACTGACTTTGCCTTGGGATGCCATCTACATTTTTTTAAATTTAAAAGGTTTCAAAGAATGAAAGTTAAAAAGCTCCTACCACAGAAACACATGATGCTTATATGCCATTCCTTGAGAATCTCTTACATATTCCAGTGGTTGTGGCCACCATGTGTAACAGAAGTGTGGAGCAAATGCAATAAAGATGTAGATAATTCTATGGGCTACTCTGTATTTCTTGGAAGTAAATGTTTTAAAAATATTATTTTCCTTTTTTTCTAGACTGAGTTTAAGATAGTATTTCAACACTTAGTAGAAATATCCCTGTGCAGCTTTATAATCAGTTCCTAGTCCCTTACTTGAGAAGGGGCTAATTCTTGATGAACCACACAAACAACAATAAACTGCAGAGAAATAAGAACTAACTTGAGTGCCTTTCATTGGCTTTCTTCTTCACACAATAACCTTTAGGACGTAATATACCCCAGATCTGCATGCTAAGAGTAGATCAGCCACCTGAAATTGCTAGAGAAAACATAATAAAATAAAACCAAGCAGAATAAAATGTGAAATATACATACAGGTTTACATATTTCAGAATACTAGTGTAAGGAATGTTAAATGGGATAGAAATAAAAATGAACACAGTCCTGAGACAAGTGCATTTAGATCAGCAACACTAGTTACTCATCCAAACAAAGCTTTGTATATCTTCTTATGAAGTGTGAAGAGAGAAACAGCAAATACAGACATAGTGGTAGATATCACAAATGAAACTTCAGAAAAGAAACGTCTATGTCATAGGTTTATAGATAAAAATTAATATTATTTGTTGGAGGGTTTTTTTTTCCTCTGATTAAGAAAATGGGACTTAATTAAATTGGAAGTGCATTATTGTACACCTTAAAGACTTCAGAAACTGATGTCCTTCAAAGGTGCAAATGACAATTCTGTTTTTCTCTCCTCTTCTAGATAGATAGTTCCTGCTGACTGGAAAGCCTCCAGCTCTGTAAATGTCTTCTGGCACAAACACGTAGATCACAAATTAAAAGTGTTCTTGTTAGAAGTTCTAGCTTCTCTTCCAAAGTATTACAGGTATGCTTTCTGCAATTTAAGCACAGAATAGAAAACATTTTTTTGTATGATTAAGGTCACAAGGGAGACCTGGAAGAGATCATTAACGGTGCTTTCTGTCATGAACACTCAGAACTGTGTCTCAGAAGCTTTTTGAAGCCTAGAAAATCAATGTGTCTATCAATATGTATGTTGAGATAGAAATTATAGAATGATAATGAAAAGATCTTGTTTAACTAAATAGATAAATGGATTTACCTAGTTGAGAGGGGGTTTGCATTAGTATAAAATGAGTTTGTTGAAGAAAGCAAAGGTTTGGGCTCATTGTGAATGAAGTTAAGAAGCAGCTGAATTCATGAAGCAAT
The DNA here is from genome assembly GCA_009867235.2 of Psittacus erithacus. NCBI lineage: Eukaryota > Metazoa > Chordata > Aves > Psittaciformes > Psittacidae > Psittacus > Psittacus erithacus. The sequence continues at coordinate 25,482 of WYDI02025011.1, read as the reverse complement.
TTTTGAAGCAACTCCCTTTAACAAGTGTCATTAACCAGAGACTGGGACTGCATAAGGGGCACACAGAAAATTAATCTGTATTTGCCAGGATGTTGAGAAGGAAGAAATACTAAGAAGCTAGTGATCCTTTTTGTTCCAACCTTAAGGAGATGGGAGTTGTGATAAAGTTTCGCAGGCATGAAGTCATGCAGCAAGTATCTTCAATGGAGTAACTACTTTCCCAGCTTCTGAAACACGGAAGGGGGCATTTGGGCTGGAGGAGGTAAATCCACTGTGGATCATCCAGCAGTCCCCACAGCCTGCTTGGCAACATCATAAGTGCACTGCTCTTAACAACAATCTTTTTCCAATACTAACTTATAATAACATATTTGGCTTGCATCAGGCCTATAATGTGCTGAGTACGCTCTAAAAATAGGACCATGTGGGCCCTGCCCCAAGCAGCTCAATATCTAAGATGTCAACCACTAGATTAAGGGAGGGGAAGAGGGATAAAACCTTTAAAAAAATAGTATCAGCTACTTTGGCTTGTTATCTAACCGCTATTATCTGGGAATTTCTTGCTCAGAGGCATGTTCAGCATGAGAGAGAGCCAAGCTCCAAGCATGCAGAGGGCAGCACAATCACAGTCTGAACAGCTGCACAATCTACTGTGAGCGGCAATTCATTCTGACATCTCACAGGGACAGAAGTAATTTTGTGGGAGGACCCTGAAGAGAGGCACTGTCTTTCCTTCCTGCTCCTGCCTGACCCCAGATACTCAAGTAGCACCCACATACGGCCAGCAATGTGCATAGGCCTTTGTTGGATGTGGGACTTTGGCTTAGTATCTCCTCCTCTCCTTCAATGATATATGAATCGCGGCCAGAGTCAAGCAGATTAAGGTCCAAAATCTTCATTCCTCTCATTCAGAAGCTGTTCACATTTATACAGCACCTCCCTGTTTGTGATTAGGATGCTTTCCTGGGGAGATGGAAATTTGAGCTCACGGAGACTGAACCTCCCATTCAGTTTTCTATTCCATGTACAAGGGCTATAACACTTGAATACTTCCAAAAGACAAGCCGGAGTGGCAGACGCTGTCCATTTTTTCAGGTACTGGGCTTGGGTGAGAGGCCACCAGGTATGCAGGTGTCCATAGGTGACTCCCTGAAGCCTCCAGCCAGGCACCTACTTTCTGAAGGGAGGGAATTGTAACCACTGAGCATTGCACACCTCTCTCCTACTGGAAATTTCTGTACCTGACTACAGGGACTACATTCCTCTCTAAAGTCTGGCACTTAATTTATAAATACCTAAATATTTTATAATATCTAGCTACTGTAATTTTATCATATCTAGCTCTTGTAGTTTGAAATTGCATGCACATGTTGTAAGAAAGAATATCATTCTATTTATCCCTCAAATATATTGCTGACTTCCTTTCCTTCTCCTGCTCTTTCAGAAAGTTTTACTGTTTCCTTTTAGCAAATCATACCTTTAAGACATTCTCAGATGTTGTTCCTAACAATGTCTTGTAGTGGAAGGTACTAGTGTGCCTGTATGAAGTGCCCAGTGCTGACTTCCTGTGTAGCACACACAGGTTGGATATATGGAACTGCAAAATGAAGCACACGCTCCTGTCAGTACACAGAAATATCAGCCAAAGATCATGAACTTCATAGGTGTGGGTGACGATGTTCAAAAATGTTCAGAAAAGTTCTGAGGCACCTACAGGAAGTTCTATAATTCTGACTATCTTTTTGTCAGATTTGTCGTGAGGGACAAATCTTACTTTAGAAAGTAAATCTTGCTCTACTGTTTTTAAAGGCTAGCCATTTTCAGCATTTCAATCTGAAGCACATGGGGAACATTTTGAGGTTTTCAGTGCTATTTTTTTAATGAGTGCAATCAAAAAATCTCTTTTGACCAAGACTATGTGTAAGTAACCTGTGGCTAGCTAGGAGTGGTTTTGTTGTTACCGTTACTGTTACTATTACTGTTACTGAAAATCTGAGAAAATAAAAAACAAAATTAAAAGAGGTCTGTGTTTAGTATCTTGCCATAGATTTTTGAGAAAGCTATAATACACATCTATGCCCTAGGTTTTCAAATTTATGGAATCCTCCTCTCTTCAGAAATAACAAATGAACTCCAAGTATAAAACCTTAGAGTTTCAAGAAGAAGGATTAATAAAAGTAAAAATAGATTACTCATCAACATGCCATTAGATTAAATCTGTCAGTCTTCAAGTATGTTTTTTTCTTCTGCTTGGCTGGTAGCATGAGTGACAATGAAATATATCATGAATTTATGACCTATAGGTTTAACTGGTAGACATGCCTGAGTAATTTTTCTTAGCCTTTCCCAGGTTTCCTTTCACACAGGCATGGGTGTTAAATGTTTCAGATGTTATGAAATTTTACGCAGGCTGGTGGCTAATGAGTTTTAGAAGTTGTGAAGCTCAACAGTGTTGTATTCCTGGGTTCTCTTAAAAGCCCAATCTACCTCCTACAGTCAGTGATGTTGTGGTAGGGACTCAAAGGGAAACAATGTGAGTTTTGATGTGTGCTACTTAAAAAGAGCATATCCATGCTAGCATATTAACATGCAAATTCTATGTGTGGGCCTGCCAAAAAACATAAGTGTTCCATCCAGAATATATAAATACAGTCTGCTTCTCTGAAGAGGCGTCATTTTAATCAAATGTACATTTGGAGCACTGCTCACTAAGATTTTTTACTTTTCTTGTCAGTGTTTATATTAATGTGAAACAAATTGCCAAGTTTTAATAAAAAGGCAGTTATCTTCTTTTTCTAATGGATTAAAAACAGGACATTTGAATTTCAATTCTGCACCCAAAAGCATAGGTGCCCCAAGTACTTTTTTCCTATTTCAGCATCTAGTTGTAATGTCATATAGACAGAAACATATATTTCTGTCTACACATAAAACAGCTGGTGCTCACAGAGGGAATCAGGAAGATGTAAGGAGTTTGTTAACTTCTGTTTGTATTGCAATGTGGCACCTCTTCAGAGTACCTCTAAAGGAATATCACAACTTTCAGGAGATCTGAAGGTTTGACAGTCAGGCAAAATATAACTTGATGCTTGTGTTTGTTTATCAAATTTGTATTTTGATTCATACAAATCCTAACAGTTATGTACTTGAATGTCTCTACTTTGCCAACTGCTTTGCATGGAAGAGGTGATAGAATTCAACTATTTTGTGCTTTTAGAATCCTAATTTGTCCATACAGTTTGCTTTGCTGACTAAAGCAACCACATGGCCCTGTATGAGGTGGAAGACTGACATGTGGAAAAAATGTGGGATTAATATGATGAGTGGGACTTACCATTGTCTTTGTGTTAAGATTTGTGTAGATTTAAGAGTCTTCCCAAAATCTGCTCTAAGAATTTCAAGACAGGGGTTCTGTTGTGGTGTTGGTACTTTTTTTTATTCATCACTAGAAAACTGATGAAACTTCGTTAGATGCAGAAAAGAAAAAAAATAGGAGTCAGAGAACAACCTGGGCTTCCTGCTGCTTTATAGACTTGCTAATTTCACGCATACCCCTTTATCTCCTATATTCTGTTTTATTGGTGCTCTTCCTGAGTTTAGGTGACAGTGCACTGCTACCTCAGGATATGTCCAATTAAAGGACGAAACCCAAACTCTTCCTTTATATGGTCTGAGAAGCTTGCTTTCTCTCTCCCAATTTTTCCAAGCCTAGTATGAACCAGTACATACCAGAAAAGATGCATGACCCTCCTTAAAGGTCCTGAGCATGCCACTTTACCTGACATGAACACACTGCCATCTATCACAAAGCTTGTTGAGGAAAGCTTAGCTCTCCATTGATGCACAAGAAAGCCCATATTATTTAACGGTTTAAATAGCTGTTTAATACATTCAAGCTTGGTTTTGCTGTTGTTTGTTTTGTTTGTTCTTTTCAAGAAAGCTATGGCTAAATTCAGACTTGGTGTAAATGGTTACAACTTTATTTAGTTGTGAAGAGCTGCAGTCAAACCCAGCAGGACTGTGTTCAGTCTGTGGAAACATGTTCAAGCAGTTTTCCTTGCCTGTGAGATCATGTTGTGCTTTGAAAACAATTCTTCACATGCATGTGAAAGCATATTTCTGTGATTCAAAGGGGTTTATGACACAGGGCAAACTGAATCACTAGAAATGGGAACCTGATGGCAATTCCTGGCTATATTTCTTCTTGAAAAGCTGAAAAATTGGCAAATGAACTAAAACCACGCTTAGACAGTAATGAGGGAACTATAGCAAATAAACTACATGTGAAAATGATCCCCAGTCATGCAGCGTGTACACACAATGAAAGCTAAGATTTATGTATATACATAACCATTATATGACAACACTGTAAGAGCTGTGGCATCACAATGCTAGTTATTAAATGATTTGAATTTCTGGTAGAAAAAGGCAAAGTAGTGCTGGACTGTATTGTATAGCGTATCAAGGTAAGATCTGGTGACCTAAAGAGGATGAATGGCACACAGGACAGAACATTATATCCACATAGCTAGCTGCGAACCTTTGAGTTTAATTTTTATGAAGTAAAACTGATTCTCAGTATAAATTCCTAGCCGGAAGCAGTTCTAGCAAATGAGACCACATTTTTGCCACAAAAAAAAAAGACAAAAATAAGTTTGGGCTATTTCAGTTGTTTCCCTTTGTTTACCAGCAGATGTACACAAAGGGCTCCTGGCCCTATCCATCCTCTGGTATGTGCTGCTCTCAGGCCAGCCTAAGCTGCTCTTCTCTCTCTTCATCAACAGATGTCAATAGCAAGCTTCCTACTCCGAGACTTCAGCCATTTCAGGACTCACATCAAAAGAGTAAGGAGTTAGTGACTCCCTTCCCAGCAAGGATTCAGCTTGTGTACTTTCAGTTTGTCCTTAGAAGCTTGTTTCTAATATGACTGGATGTACTTCTATATTTCGTGCTCTGAGGCTCTGAAATTAAGCCAATGTTTGTGAGCTTTGGTCATCTCTTAACACGTAGAATCCCAAAATCTAACCCAGATTCAGTGAATTCAACAGCATTTTGTAGATTTGCAGGAAAATGACTCAAAGTCTCCTCTTAATCTTGACGAGTGCTAAAGAAAACACAAGCGATGAAGCTGGTCAAGCACATGCTGACATCTTTCTCTGTTTCTCCTGCCTTTCTTTGGTTTTGGTTTTTGATTACCATGCATAAAGTGTTCTGGCTAAGGATGGCAATTAATTACATGCAAAATAACCTTGCTGAAAATTACTACAAACCTTGCTGAAAATTACTACATTCTTCAGTCATGTACACTGAATGTGAATACCCTTTGCTTATACATTACTGTATTTACTTATACATTACTGAAACATTACAGTAACAGTGCAGAGAATTAGAATCTGAATCTGAAAGTCCTCTGTGGTGGTGTTGCTTCTAACATCCTCTGGTTTTCCTTCCTTCCTCTTTTCCCTTCTTACGTTGCAAAATAGCAATCCACAGGTGATACTGGACATGACAAACTTCAAGAAACAGTCTAGTAGCAAACTGTATGTGAATCTGCTGGGTAACTTACTTTACCACTTTCTTCTCAGTGCCAGCTAAAAATAAATACTAAGAAGGTGATGGTAGCAGCAGCCAAGAGAGCAGGAACAGTGATACACTGGCTCTTTTATATCAGCCAGGGATTAGGATTGCGAGGACAGGCACCCATCAAAGTGCACTGTCTGCATTTGCTTGCAATTCACCTGCCCAAAGAGCAGACCACAAATCATGCCAGTTGTTCACAGAGGCATCCGCAAATGTCAGTGTGTTTTAAGTGCAATAGCCAGCGGCCCTACTAAAGCTAGGACATAGCTGTGATGGTAGGAAGCCTGTGTCATAATCTTTTCCAGAACAGTTCCTCTTGTTTTATTATTTTTTTGGATGGGAAGTAGAAGAGTGAACTCCCAAGAGTTATGGGGAATTCAACTACTGATAAATGCTGGCGTAAAAAGAGTTAATGTATGCCAATATAAGGAGCTCACATCAGAATAGCTCTGCGGTATCTCTCAGTGCCCTCTTTAGATATATTTGCTTTAAAAGTTTTGTTTATAGTATATTTAGGTGAGGGGCTCCTTTAAGCAGGCAATCTGTCGTGTTCTTGTATTTGAGGTACAATGATGATTTTTTCAGGATAGACCTTCAGGAGAACCTAAGCAAGAATTTTGCAATATCTTCTCAATTTCATTGTCTTCAAGAATTCTTTACAGAGAGGCAAGGTGAAGAGATACTAAACGCATTTGTGGCATTTTATTCTAATCAGGTATTCTTCTGGTACAAAATAGACCATACCTCAGTAAATCACCTTGCATAGATCACCAAACAAAAGAGGCACAATTTTAGACTACATATAAGTCACTATTGTCCCCCATTTGATCTTGCAATGCAAGCCTTCAAGAACAGGCTCAGACTTGTTACAAATCCCATCTTATCTCCCTGACTATCTTATGGAGACCCTGTCTTCTGCAAGGAGGATCAGGCTTTAATTTCCTATGAGTTCAAGAAGTTTTTCATTTCAGTTTGATCAAGTTTATTGATGCCTGGGTGTGCACAGAAGGTTGCCATTGTAGTGTCTGAAAAAGAAGAGATCAGTTATTGTCAGGGTGATCTGTTCCCTGAAACAGAAAAGGATTTGCACCAAGCTGGAATTCCTCATTTGGAACCAGACCTCTGGCCTGAGGAGTACTCAAGCTACCACCAAGGGCTTTTGAAAGTGTGGGCTCCAAATTGGTATTTGCACTAACTGGCGCCCCTGAGCCCTGGCTCAAAAATGGGCTCTTCCCAACAAATTCTATTTAACAGCTGATTCTGCTAGGGTGGGTGCAAATTCTTAATCATAAGTGTGACTCCCTTTAGGGGTTCTAACTTTATCTATAAAAGGAACATATTTCTTTTCAGGCCCCTAGTGATACAGGACTTTCCTGACTGAATTCTTGCTTAAAGTTCAAAAGCTTGCATTGAATCAAACATGCTGTAGCTAAATACCCAGCCTTAGCTTAAAATTTTCTGGAAGAAAACATTTATCACATTAGTTATTTCAGTGGTCATTTAGATTTCTGCCTCCAGATTTTTTTTCTTGAGCTTCCAGTCATTGAAGGATTCTGTATATTTATATCTTTCCTTTACCTGTAGTTTCTTTCTGATAAGCTAGAGAGACAGAGCTCTATGGGAATCTGAAAGTTAACACATTTTCTAGATCCTAAATAACTACTGATAGAATGGAGAAGGAAGAAGTTACTGCTGGTAGATTCTGTGTTTTCCTTCTCTCCCTCTTTCTTTCTAATATTGAAAATATTGAGATCTTCAGATTACTTTCTCATTTTAAGACAACAGGTAAAAACAAAATATCCTATCTTTTCTCCAAGCAACAACCCAAAGAAAGTAGTATTTGATTATGTATAGTTTCACTAAAAGACATTTGCAGCTGAAAAAATCTTCCATTTATGACAGTTAAACAAGAACTGGGGGAGTGAAGCTTCATAACCCAGGGTTTCCTAACAATTTTTGATTTTCTCTGTGATTGACAGGAAGTTAAGCACAGTTAGCATAAACATGGAACATCAGAAATGCTGGGATCAGATTCTACTGCAGCAGACAACTTTGGCTAGGAAAAGTCCAAGCACAGACTTCACAGTGGCACAAGGCTGTGTTATCTTTTAAAATTTCCATCCCTGATGATGGTTTCAGCCACATGAGTTCTATCTTCACTCCTGTTTTGCATCACACTATTCCTTTGCATGCATTTTGGCTAACAGGCATCCCTGATTTAAAGATGTTCTGCAGGGATGTGTTCTGTCTGCTTGCCAGCTGAGAACTCCTTATCATCACAGCCTGTCAAAAATCCCCTTGTGTTTGGCAACAATGGTTCTTGCTGCTCTTCTTTCTGGTTGGTAGCTTTGTTATCTCTCCTGTAAGAACAGTGTTCATGTCTGTCATTTCGACAATTCTGAATTTCTTATTTTTGTCAGGACTGATGGCGGTGCTGCTATTCCTGCTTGTTGTACACTCTCCAGAACTGAGTCATTCCTGTGTGTTCTGTGATTGCCAGGTCATGTTCCTTTTATACAGGGGAGAGGCTTGTAGAAAGATTCGATAAGGAATATTGCTCAACTAATACCTTAATGTAGATTTCTATGTTGTGACTAAACAGTATGTCTCAAATCATTTTGACATGTAAGACGCTTTTATTTTAGTAAAAAAAGCAAATGGAAAGGAACAGAAGTTTTATGGTGACCCTTGGAAGCATTCTTGTGGCTTTTTCAAGAGCAGGACTTAGAATACTGGAGTGATGTGATGCAGAAAAGAAATATGAAGGTAAGTTTATTGGGCATGTAAGGAAGGTTTCACACAAATTGTCTTTGGTTTTCCACATAAAATTTAAATACTCAAGGAAACATTTGTGACCATCAAACTGTTCTCTGATTGTTAAACATTATTCAGCTAAACTTACACAAGAATTATAAAGGAGACACCTGCTGGGGTTCTGTTGGTTTGGGAAGGGATGGACAGTATTTTTACTTGTCCTAGTTAAAGGTTCACTTGTTCACTGAGGTGTAACCAAGCTAACACAGATCATGAGTCACAAACAGAAGAATGTGACTGTAGTTTGACTAAGCCACACCAGAGGTACATCCAGCTGAGTGTCCTGTCTCCAAGAGTGCCAGCAGCAGATGCTTAGGAAAGGCAGCAAGCACAGGGCAAGTCTGCAGAAACATTCCTCCAAACTATAACTTCAGTCCCCACTTATTTGTAGTTTAGGGAGCATTCTAGTCTGGAATTACTTTTTTTGTGTTTACATACCTTCAATAGGGTTTTATTTCATTTCTCTTTCCACTAGGATTTTCAATCCAAGTAACTTATTATCTGAATTATCCAGCTGCAAGGTGTTCCACACTTTACCGTTGATATATGGAGGAAATACCTCCTTTGTTTCTTTCACACTTGTCACCCATTAGTTTCATATAAAGTCTCATTTTTCTGTTTTGACTGGCTTTGTTTTGGAAGAGACAGTGGGTGTCTGTCCCATTTTCCTTCTGTAGGAGAAGCATGATTCCAGAGAACAGCTTTGCTCTCCTGCTCTCCTCAGTCATTCCTCACAGAAGCTGTGCCCTACTTTGACTGCTTTTCTTCACCAGACCTTTTTCCAGCTCTGTTGTGCCCTTCAGAGGCAGAGAAGCTAAAACTGCATGCAGTGTTCCCGATATCACCAACACAGACTGTATTGTGGTATAATCATTTGTACCTTTTGTTCTCTGTTTCCTAACAGTGCCTAACATCTGATTTATTTTTTTCACTGCTTCTGCACATTGAGTTGGTGTCTCCCTAGAAGTGCATATTGTATCACAAAGATATCATTCATGAAAGACAGTGGCAACAGACCTTGGGGCCCACCACAGAATAGGTAAGAACTGGGGGGCTTATGCATTATTTTACATTTATCTACATCAAATATCTTTTGCCTACTCAGTTATTTAATCTTGTCACATCCTTCTTCAACCATAAAGAGGCCCTTGTCCTTAACACCCTACATAACTTACTATCACCAGTGTACCTTTGTCAGCTCGTTATTCACTCCTTTTTCCGTATCACTTATGAACATGTACAGCACAGGCCAGAACACAGATCCTGCAGAACTTCACTCATGACTTCCCTCCACCTTTCATTCCTCACTTTTTCTTTCCTATCTTTTAATCAGTTATTTAGTCATGCAAGAGTTTTGATTCTTATCCCACAGCAGCTTAGTTTCTCTAGCAGGCATTGATGAGGAAACCTTGCTGAAAGCTTTTTGGATTTTCAAGGACAAAACAACTGAACCCTCCTGATCTGTAATCACTGAATATATTAACCAAAATATAGAGCTATTTTTTAAAAACTGAGATCACTTCACACACAATTCCGCTTCCCATGATCAGCTCTGCTGGGTCTGCTATTGTCTGCTTACCTGACAGAAGACAGCAATACTTGTTCAGCTTCGCTAATACCTTTTTCTGCTAATTCAAATGGTAACACAAGCATGGCTGTTGTTTCAAGCTGTGACTTTTCTGCTCCAGAGTTAGATTTTGTGTAAGGCAATTGACAGCATGATTGACCCAAGGCCGAGAAGTGTGCGGTTTTGTTGTCTGAATGATACTTCCTGGCAAATAAGCATATTTTCTGCTTGTTATTTTGGCCATAAAACACACCCCGCATAAAAATCCTCATTGAAGTCAGCTTTGAAAATACACATACCATGTCATAAACATGTACTTGGCTAAAACATTTTTGACATGTATATTCAGTCAGAAAGTTATTAAGAAATATTCATCTTGATATTATTTGAAATGAGGAAAACACTGAAGCATGAATGTCAGGAGTTTTAATCAAAATTCCACCGGGACTTTAATTTGGGATTGAAGCTATACAAAATATTTGCATCTAAAGCAAAATCTGCAAATATTTGGATTTTCATCAGCTCTGCTTGGATGCAAAACTGTCAGACACTGCAGTTTTGGCAGTCAAAAATTGCTTTTCCTAAATGTTAACTGTGTTTCCCACCCATTGGAAAAATTGCAGAAGACCCAGGGGGCTTCTAACTCTTATAAAGCCAAGTGCCAAAGAAAAGATCTTCTCCAGGGGTTCCTTGTTTCTCCTCAGGGGTAGTCTGTCACCTCCAAACCTATGCTTCATTTTCGCAGAGGAATAATTCCCTATGGCAACTTTCCATGATTCTGCCTTGGAACAGGGCAATTCCCAGCAGCCATGGATGCTGCGGTCTTACAACTTTGTTTTAACATCTGCTTAGATTAAGAAAATATTAGCACAATACTGGGCACAATGGTCTTTCCATAAAAGGACTTTTAAATGCCTTTACTCACCAAGTATTGTTTCCCCTAGTGCACAAGGGAGGGAACCGATGGCAGGTGTAAAATTTCTATGTGTGTATAGATTTTTCCAAAATCCTTATGAGGGAAATGTCAGAGACTTGTGTCATAGCTTCAGACATGCAAGAACCTAATTCCTGAGGATGAATGTTTTGAAACTTTATTGCACGACAGAGATACTGACTCATTCTCCCTTCTCAACTTTTCTCACATGTAAGATCTATCAGTAATCATTTGTACATAAAGTACATCATAAAGTACATCATTTTATGTAAGTTTATTATCTCTAAAAACATTTTTATAACAATAAATTATTTAGTGAAGAGTGTTAAGCAATTAACAAGAGAAAACCCACCTGCTTTTCCTCTTCCTGATTTTTGTCCCTCTAAGACCTACTTTATTTATACTCACTTTACTTTTCCAGACATCTAGAAGCACACCTCACTTACAAATAAAGTTTAGAAATTAGTTCATTATTCAGTGTTGATCCCTTCAGCAAATGATCCTGTAGACATACATTGGTTGTGAGATTTGCTCGCATTAACTCTGTCCTGTGACTACTGTTGCAAGAACTTTTTTCTCTTCATTCACACCTTGGACTCTGTGGCTGACTAAAATAGAAGACATTCCTGCCTCCTGCCTCCTGCCTGAGGAGATGGTTCCTGAACTGCAGGGTTGTTTCCAAGATGATCATTCAGGAGCTCGATGCAACTGCGTGTACATTAACACCCCTTCTTCTCTGAAAATCTCATTGGCACAAGCACACATGGGAAAGGAGGGAAGATGCAGAATTTAAACACACATACATTTGTATCTAAAGAAATACTTCTGGTTACTGCATGGATGACCTATTTCACACCCACCTCTCCCCTGCAATGTCAGTAGAAGACTAAAGTAGTAGCATTGTGCAGTGGAAGAAGCAACATGAAGAAGCAACATGAAGAAGCAAACATGTAGATCCTGCTCATATTCACAGCAGATGAAGGCATATCCAAAGCTGTTGCACTGATTTATTATTTTTTTAAGGAGCTACTCAGCAAAGTAAAGATTTTGCATTGAAAATCAAACCTCATTCTCACTTGTATTTTAACTACAAGACATCCCTCCTGCTAAAAATAAGTTGACCCTCGCCTGAGCAAGTTTTTGGACTGAGTTTTGTGTTAGAAATGAAATCTTATAGCTAGTAAAGTTTTAAGTTTCATTGTGAACCTTTCACTCTATTCTAACTTCATAATTCTTTGAAAGCTTAATGCTGAAATATTTTTCCTTATCAGTTTATGTGTTTGTGTATGTGTAAACATGTATATGTACTTATATAAAATAATAATAAGCTATATATGTGAACATAATATATATAACATGAAGGCAAGATTGTAGGGATATTGGTATGAAGTAGAAATGACCACATTACTCATGACTGATAAAACCATGAATGCTTTGCTCAAATGAGTGCAAATACAATGTTTCAGCCAAGCAAAGTTGGTATGAAACAACATTATAATTAGATATAAAAATGAGAGCTGTAATGGGAGTTTCACTTCAGTCTTAACTATAATAGTCACAACTGTTACGATGTGCTTATTTCAGCATAGATAAGTATACAGGCCTGTTTAACTGCTAATGAGTTACACAACTATCACTTTTTGTGAACTACCATTATTTTGATAACAACACAACTTTGTGTCAGTAGGGAAGGGGGCATAGCTCAATCTTTTGTTAAATGAAGTCAAGAAAGAGAGGGAGAGACAGGCTCTCACCTAATTCATAGTTATACTAAGGCTCTTTGAGGTCTTTGACAAAGGAAAGAGATTTTAACTTCGGACTGCTTTGCTCTCAGGTCTGTAAAAAGACATGGAGTACCAGCAAGAATCAAGGCCTAATTTAAGAACAGAGATCCAGGAGAAGTCAGAATCATTAGCACAGTGATTTTAGATAAGATCTATCCTACCTAATTACAGATATCTTGTTATATCTGAGCTGGGCTCCCATAGGTGCCCTTTGTAATTCTGGGAGAGTTAGTGCTGCTGGTAGAAAGCAATTTACCTGATCTGACTTGCATGCCTTTTTTGGGGAGACAAAGAGGAAAGGAAACCTAGAATTTCCAATTTTCTGCCATAGGCTATAAAGCAATAACTAGACAATCAGTTCATGTGTTCTAGGTATCTGTGAAGAATATATACAAAACCCACATATGTGCAAACTCCAGTCTTTGATAAATGGTGGCTGTTCAGTTCATGTCTCCCAGGCTGCCTTTCTGGTAGAACTTCTGTTGCACAAAATGACATGACCACATAACCCAGGCATGATATATTCATGCATGCATGATATATTCACATTTTGCTTTATTTCTTGCTCTATTTCTACATTGTTCCATCCTCATTCCTGCCTTCCCCTGCCCCTGAATTCTGCCCCTGGAGGTATCTAGAAGGTGCAGGAAACATAATGATAGTGGTGCAGCTGAGCCTTAACCTTGGTTGTTCAGAGAATCAGAATTACTTTTGTGCGTCACTTTGATCTCTGGTTTAGGCATTTTATTAACTAAAAAGAGAAGGAGCAAGAGCAAAGGTAGTTTCTGCTAAAAATCTTTGCATGAGAAAAATGTTGCCTTCTACTTTCAACTGCTTTGCCATTCACACTTGTCTCTTATATTGACTCTTAGTTAAACATGGGATCCTGGACATGTTTTTGAATTTGAAATCTGAACTTTTGCAAGCACCATGATCGACAATCACAACCGTACGAAAAACACAGTGTGGTTCTAATTAATTTTTTCAAACATCAGTATTTCAAGGCTTCAAAATATTTTTCTTTAACAATGCTAATCATCAAAATAAAGAAAAAATAAATCTCTGCATTCACTGAAGCCTAATTGTTTGCAAAGATTGTAAATCACCACCAGTTACAAATCTGTCTTTTAGTGGGTTTTTTTTTTAAGTCCTTTGTTTCCTTTTTCTTTTTCTTTTTTTTGCCACTTTCTATTTGTGGAAGAAGGTATATGGAAGTAATGAACAGCATGTTAAAGAAAAGAAAGCTACAAGAATGACAGTTTTTTGGGCCAGTTTCAGCTCAATGGGATTGCAAGTGGCAAAGATTTAGAAACCCTCCCAAATCATGGCTGACAGGGGAGAGACAAAGCAGTATCTGCTGAAATGCATTCATTTTCCCAAGACATAGATGCTCCACATTGCAAAAGATTGCAGAGTGTGGCGCTATGCAAAAGTTTTCCATTTTAGTTCGCTAGGATAAGACAGCAGCGCTGCCAGCTAATAACATACCACATCAAATATACTTTTTTAATATGAAACCCTTTTAACATAACTTGGTCTTAACACCTGGTGCATGGAAACAGCAAACCCGAGAACAACAAGATCTTAAGAACATGTGGACAAAATCTGCTCATGTGCTGGCATTTTAATTATGTTTGCCCTGACCCTTTTCCCATGTTCTATAAAACAGACCAACGGTATGGGGGGTGGGAGGGGGGAACCCACCTCAGTAGCACCACCTCAGCTAAAACAGATGAGTGCCATGCTCAGGATATTATTACCAAATAAAACCAAACCAAAACAAAAATATACTGGAAATGAATAAGGAAGCTGGAGCCGATACTTAAAATAATAGTGTAAAGACCTGTCACATAGTTCCTCTTAATAGCTTCAAGGACACCTTCTTTTGGCTTTTACACAAGGTCACAAGTAGTGTTACATGCTTTTATGGAGTCAGACCGTTTCTTTTCCCATCCTCCATGCAAAAGGCTAACGGGGTGAAATGGATTACAGGGATTACAGATGCTTGTGACCAAACACACTGCTGAATCGGGAGAAGCAGCCTCCGAGGTGATGAATTCCATCCCCTAAATTCAAACCTGAAAACAACCCGAGTGGAATTATTCCATGCAGAGCGTGAATGAAAGAGCCAAGGTTCAGTGTAGCCAGGGCCCTACAGAGAGCCAGGGCACCTCCCCAGGCATGGACACTATGTGAGGCACCCTGCTAGTAACATGCCAACAAGGGGCTGGCATCACTTTTCTAAAGGGGAAATTGAACTGCACATGTAATGATATCACACTGCAAACAGTGAGGTGGCTTTTCATAGTGTTCGAGTACTTCAACAGTCAAAGTTCAGTCTTATCATTGATAGCACTGATTTCTCCTGTTGGCAGTGCTTCTTTTCAAAAACTAATTAAAACAAGATGCTAGCAAGTCCACCTGGGACGTGCTTTTCTCTCTCAGTCCTATCATTCAACAGCTGAATAAGGTTATACAAATTGCATCTAGGAATAGGAAAATCAATAACCAAAGGAACAGCACAGGGAAGGCTTATTTCCTCTGGTGGTAACGCTTGAACTACTCACAATGAAGGGCTGAGCAGAGAATGGCTTCACTGCTTTGAGCCTCCAAACACTGAAAGGAGGAGAAGGTTGCTGCAGCTGGTGACTGAAGCCACAGCTGTCCATAACACCTTGCTTAGAGCAGTACAGAAGAAGGACTGAATGCCTGAGCAGTGCTGGGAAGTTGTTTGGGGTACCCATAGGTTCCTCAGGGATGATCTATTGCAGACTACTGTAATGACAATTTGCTCCCAGACAGTACTGCAATATCCTTGCTCTCTCTGCTCTGTACCCCATGTCAGCAGAAGCTAGGTAACACCTCATGGCTGGGTCCTCAGAGAAGCCAGTTACCTGTCCATACCACTCTGCTGCGCCTCACTTGGAGTGTGAATCCACAGCCGTTCCAGTATTACCATAAAACCTATAAGCCTGAGTGGAGGAAGGAAGCTGAAGTGGCAGGGACTATGACAGATGTTGCAAAATGTCGGCTTATTCATAACAGAAAGTCAGGCAAATCTTTTGAAAGCTTTTTTTTCCCTCCCCCCTCTTTTTTTTTTTTTTTAATGTGCAGACTTCAAAGCAATGAATTGTGGCATCTGTAACAGCTACCAAACCGTGCCAGTTGAAGCCAGTGGAGCACAGTCTACAGTGATAGAATGCAAGTCATGCAATTATTCGAGTTTGCAGTCCTGGTTTTTGAAACAACATATGGTCTGCAGCAAGGAAGCCAGGATATTTTAAAAGAGCTCCTACAGGGTTTCAAACTTTGATTTTACAGAGGTGTGGGAAAAGAAGCAGACTCCATTCAGGCTCTGATATTTAAATACATGTGTTGTCGTTTTGCTTATTGAAGAGAGCTGTGCTGTGCTTTTGCATATGCAGAGTGTATTCCGGGTTTCCAAGAAGTAGGCAGTAACATATAGGTATTTCACACACTTCCTCCTTTTTGTTGACATTTAGGGAAACAGGGCGCAGTACTGGACTCTCAGTAACAGCAAGTCACTTGAACAGGTTAAAAACAAGTATAACATCAGCAAGAGAAAATTCTCAGTAAGTGTTGCAATGAAACTGTTCATCAGAGTATTCTCAGCCAATGATTATTTTACACTGAAACACTGTTATCAGTGCAAAGTGAGGATCTGTGAGGTCCCATCAGATCCTACAGGCATAAATCCCTATGAAAAAAATGGTATGAAACACT
The DNA here is from genome assembly GCA_009867235.2 of Psittacus erithacus. Taxonomy (NCBI): domain Eukaryota; kingdom Metazoa; phylum Chordata; class Aves; order Psittaciformes; family Psittacidae; genus Psittacus; species Psittacus erithacus. The sequence goes on along the minus strand of WYDI02025011.1, from coordinate 9,059 downwards.
CTGGTTAAAACATCTGCCTATCAGGTCAAAACGGGTGACGAGGATTTGTGCTGTGTCCTTGCCTTTTCACTCTGCACTGTGGGCTGCCAGAGTTGACAGGCAAGCCTAGCCCAGTTGTGATACCATGAGCTCCAGTTTCTGTGCATCAATGATTTATATGTGCACATATCCCTTCAATCTACTCATTCCCTCTCAACCATGAGACTTCTTTAGTCCAAACTCCACCTTTTAAAAGATGTGGATCTCCAAATCAGGCTTTTGTATCAGTGTCTGTCTCCAGGACACTGTCTTTCACAGGTTTGGTAGCTACCTTTGCTTTAATGAAAAGAAATCTAGTAGCTGCTCTCTGCCATTATCTTATGGCCAGCTACCTACATCCCTTCAAAAGCCCTTATCACTCTTGAATGTTGAAAAGCTAATCCTGGACATAAAGAAAGCCTTGCAGAAAGCATAAAAAAATCAACACTAGGCACAACTGCAACCATGGTATAGGATTTTTGTGTTTATTAGATGAATTATAACTCAGTTTTCAATGTCACTTTTTTATTATCTGCCTTTTAAATCTCTTTTCTTCAGTATATATTGCCCAAGGCTAAGCTCCCAGGAAGTGTGGGACACCTTCCCTAGCTTTCAACACCAGAAAGTATCCCTGTCACATCTGGTTTGAACCTACACCTGACACAGATCAGAGCTCTGACTAGTAACTCCTGCAACAGGTCCAGATTATTTGGCAGAGCTGCAGCTGCAGCAAAGCCCTTTGACCTCAAATACAACGAAATATATTAAACCTATTCTGAAAAGTTGACTGGGTTAGCTTCAGAATGTGAGATCATAAGCACATATTTTTCATGAAGAGGAAAGAAACATCAGTCAGCTCAGAAAACTGGATTTGTTCTCACCAGCAACTGGGTTCTGATACTTTATGGGACTACCCGAAGTCTTTACCCCAAGATTGTGCAGGCTTTCACCAAGCCTCCCTACTTGCTACCCTTCAAATCCAGCAAGTCTCTCCCTACATGCAGCATATTCCTCCTTGAGCTTTCTCCTACACACTGCAGGAATTAATAGATGACTCCAGGATTCATTTTCTATGAAGCTTCAGCAATCTTCTACTCCATGCCCACAGTCTGAGTAATGCAGAAAAAGAGTCATGCAGGTGGGGAGGAGCAAGCAGAGCAGTTTTCTTCTGAGAGGCTGAGAAGGCCCAACTACTCAGCTTTACGTAAATCCTTATTCAGACATGCAGATGCTTTCTTGACTTTTCTTCTAGTCTCCCTGGCATCTTCTTACAAGGGAAGGTTGAGGGAATTAAATACATATGGCTTGGCTGCAGGATCACTGAGGAAGGCTATGATGCTGCTTTCTAATATCTGAAGTATATAAAAATCTATGAAATAGTGGCATTACTTAGACTCATGCAGAATGTGTAACTATCAAGAATGGGATGGTAATTATTGAAGCATGCAATGCAAGAGTGTTTCCTAACATGAAGACCTACAGCTTATGCAGTCATCTTACATGAAAGTCATCAGCAGCAAGGTCTCAATGAACTATAAAGCAGAGAATGTTATTGCTGACACAGAAATGAGTTCAACGTGATTTTGCTTAGGCCCCAGGAGACTCTAGTGCACACAAACTTTGTACAGAACTGCCAGGTATTTGCAAGGTCACTCCCTGCTCATACTTAATTGCTGCTTTTTAAATTGTGCCCCCATTCTAACAACTTCATGCCTTTTTCTGAATCATCAAAGATTTAACTCATGCTCCTGTGTCAGAAGCCCTCTTGATTAACATAGTATATTTGGGTGTAGTTGATAAATCTCATCCTTTTCTAATTGCTACAGAGAAGGAATGGAAACGTATGCAGTCAGAAGTAGTTTAAGTTCCAAACTATTTTGACAACTGTTTGGATTCTCGAATCTGGTCTTAAAGCTGCTCTATGGCTGCTTATACAATAGAAGCTAAAGCTTTACATTTTGCAGCCTGGAAAAAGTCACGCAAAAGATTAATTTATATTTGATTTGGTTTTTTGCAGCTGATAGTGATAAGTGAAGAACCTGTTTCACCAGCCGTTATGTGCCTGGGAGAGATTTTGATCTCTCAGGAGAATGATGCCACTCAGATGAGGTAGGTGAATGCATACTTTTTCTCATCGCAAAAATTGCATGTATGCAATGTGCAGGGTACAGATAGTTTGCACAACAGAATAAGCTCTTTGCTCGTCGTGCATGTGGACAATCTGTGTGCAGCAGATCTTGTGTTTATACAAACTCTCAAGTAGCAAAAAATCCCAGCAACTGCAGCAACAAAAAACAACTAAAACACAGTCCTTCCAGATGCAAATTTTGTGTGCAAAAGCACACATGTAGTAGTAGAATCAACCCCTCATGGCTCTCTTCAACTTCCTTTGAAGTCAGTAGCAAAATTCCTATTGAGTTCAATAAGAACGAGAGGCGGACCTTGACCTAGTAAAAAGTCCTTATGAGGTTTTATAAGCTCCTTATACAAAACATTATTCCAGTTCTATATGAAATACATTTTGACCCTATATCCACCCACAAGGCTTTGTGTCTGGTTGAGAATAATGTGACACTTCCACTCTCAGCCGGTGACTGTCCCTCAAAGCCCTGGTTGTGCAAACATAGGAGGGATTCCAGGTTACCTGAGCAAGTTTTGGTTTTCAGAGAAGAGCCACTAAAGACAGGTGACAGCTCAAGTAACTTGCATCCAACTATTTAGGAGCAGGTTAGGTCAAAGCCATTTCTGGCCACTGATCCTGTCTCTCATCACAACAGACACATGACAAACGTCCCTGCTAATTCTACTCAGTCTTGTGGCAGCCTTGGACACAGCTCATCACAAGGGATTAATACCAAGACTGCAGAACCTGGCATGAGGAGATGGAATTGCATTAAAGCAGTTCTGTTTCACTCCTTTCTGGTCAAGTCCAGAGAGTGGTGATGGGCTGCTATTCCCCCTGCTTGAGGACCCTCAGCTGTAAATTCCCTAAGGGATCATGCATGTTGCTTCAGCTGTTCTACATTTATGTGAAGTCTCTGGAAATCTGTGAAACAATTTGGGAAAATTATTATACTTGGTACTTTGTCTGCTTTCCAACTGACTCAGAAACCATAGTCACTGGGCTTAACCAGTACTGACAGGAGTCATGTTTTAGGCAAAAGCCAGCTGGCTGAAAGTCTTCCCAGAAAATATGGAAAATATGGTGAACAGCAAATATAAACACTAGTGGACCTGACAGCAGCAGGAACCTCAAGATGGTGATTTACTCCTCTGTTATTTCTCAGTTTTGTGGGATCCACATCACACTTTGGGCCAAGTAAGAGAAACTCCAGAAATTCCAGGTAGCTCCATAAAACTGCTACTCACAGCCTGGCTCTAGAGAAGGGAACCAAACCCTCTTCTGCACAAATGCCAGGGTTACGAAGAAGCAATAAGCAAGCAAGTCAACTCAGTGGAGTCTGTGCAGCCCTGCACCTCAGCCCTGGAGAAAACTGCTCAGACTCTCATCCATGGTTCACATTTTAAGCATGAAAACATGAGCTTTATCTACCTGATGAGAATTTCACTACACAGTGGACAGCAAGATATATACCAGCAAGTAAGGTCTAGTGTATGGTTGATTCAGCTTCAAAAAGATGGATATTTCATGGTTTAATGAAAAATAAATTTTCATGGGTCTTTGAAAAGTTCCCCATTAAATTGTACCCAAACACTGAACAACCTACTACAGGAGACGGATACTATCATGTTAGACATTGAAGCCCTTTGACTGAACAAAGACAAACGTTTTGTGGAAAAGTACACATCAGTAGGCTGGATTCATTACATGCTAGTAATTTTAGCTCAGGTTAAAACATATGAGCCCTTAAGGGGTTCAAGGGCACAGTATTAACCAACAAAGAAAGTTTCTAATCGAATTTGGCCTTGGGAAATTCTCTTATATATGCTTTCTGGGTGATGTTATTGTTTTGGGGGAGCTTATCTATTATCTTGCTGGGAACAACTCTCCACTTTAATAAAGTGCCTAAAATATTGTAATAAACACACAGCTTATATCAATAGCATCATATTTCCCCCCACAGTATTTGTGTGTGGTTTAATTAGATGGAAGGATTACAGAAAAAGTTTGTGTCATAATGACTCTTTAAAGCAAAACCATAGATCAAAGTTCATAGCTGCCAAATATACAACTTTCAAAACAAGCTCAAGTGCTGCTATTAATCAAGTGCTGCTGGGGGATTTGATGACAAAGATTAAACTGCTGTAAAGGATACTGCTGTGCATCAGATTCTTGCAACTGTCATCAAATAGTCTGCCAACTATTAACAGGTCAGAAGACTTGTCCAGCATTTACCATGGGTGGCTCTGTTACTGCAGTTGGTGAGGCTGTTTATGCTACAGTGACAACCAGTGACACCCTCCCAGATAGACATTTGTGGGTTGTTATTTTTTACAGTGTGGCTGAAGTCTTCAGGTCTGCCTGTAGAGCAAACAAGAGAGGGAAACTGCAGGACCTCTCACAGCACTGCATCTTCATGGGAACATTGCTTCTGTGGAGTATTTTCTCTCTTATTTTCCACATGTAGTACCTTTCCTTTGCTTACTGCATGTTAAGAGTGCCCACCTGTGGAGCAGAGGTGTTGTAAATTCAGCTCCTAGTTTATTTCTCAGCAATCACTCTGCATAGATAAGCCCTCAGAGAGCACCTCAAGGACCAGCTTTTGTCCCATTTCCAATTACGCCAACTCTCTCTCCTTCCACACAGGATCATATAATATCCCTGTGGGAAGTTACAGCACTCTCTTACCCAGAAACATAATATGAAGGAAGTATGCAAAGCATACTTTTCAGGGCAGGAGCCAATAACCTGTGACCCACCAGCCAGTGCTCTGTGGTGGGTCACCAATGGCCATTAGATGGCATGTAGAGAGTTGTTAACCTACAGACCTGCAATATGCTGCTGTCGCTGCTCATATGTAACAGCATGCGTGAGAAGTGGCCTTCCTGAGGTTCAACTTTGCAGAGTCTGAAACTGGTATCGGAGTATTGCACCGAGGTGTCGGTGTAACAAATGTGAATGACAGTCTGATGCAACAAGCAACTGGAGATTCAAATCCAGAACCACAGATCTGACTACAGTCTTCAAAGTTTAGAGGAGTTACAGATCTGAATCCAAACTTCACAGCCGCAGCCAGCTATAAAACAAACTTATCTATGTAATGGGTTAAATCCAAACTACATTGGAATACCCTTCTTCTCTGGGAAAGTTTGGAGGCACACACATCTGGCTGTAAATTTTTAAGCATCATTCCATCTTTGCTAATAGTATATTTTTATTTTTTTAAAAAACAGGAAAAAAAAGAACAGAATGTTAGAGACTTAAGAAGGCAGACATTCAACCTGAGATTATTTTAAGTAGTTCAGCATTTAACTTATCAAACAAAGGCCTTCTTTCTACCCAACACTTCCTAAGTTAAAGGTATCATGGATCACTTCATTCCTTAATGTAACAATTCTGTCCTCTGTTGAATGCAAGGACATGACATCAGACCAACCATTTTCAGATGTTGCAACGGTATATTTTGCTGCCTAAAGGTTCCACGCTCATAGACCGACCTTCATTTCCCTCCTCTTGATTTAAATTTCATTTCCAAGGCTCCCCTCTTTCCACACAAAAATAAAAACTCAATGGGCCTGAAACATTCAATACCACAGCCCCCAGACATTTGGTCTTCTTCCCCTCCCAAAATGGTCGGGAAATTAATATACCCTTTCCAGTTATAGCAAAGTGAAGTCAATGCCTGCTTAAATTAATTGCTTTTATATTCATTTTAAGAAACTATTTAATTACCACCACGAGGATGACTGGATTGCATGGGCTTGGCCCATAACTAGCTCTCCCTGAGAACTGGCCTCTTAACAAGGCTTTGGGGTCTATTTAACACTAGTGAAGCTACACTTCTGTGTAGGATTACTAGACCCACATAAATGGCATTTGCTCGCACATATTTGTGTGGCACTGACAGCGCCCTGCCTGAGAGGCAGGTAATCTGTAGTGCACACTGCTTCAACAAGGCACATGTCATACCCAAACAGCAATCTGCTTGTTGATATAACAAAGGGCTTTGCGGAAGTCTCTGGAAACATTAGTGTCCATGTTGCACATCAAAGAATACAAAGACTATCTGGGAACATTTCCCTGAATAGGGACCCCTTTTTCTGGTTTTCTGGTTTCTGCCATCTTATATTTAAATATGGCATCTGGTTTTCTTCTTACTGAGAACCATATACAGAGTATAGTAACCAGGAAAGGGTGGGGAGGTGTTTTCCTTTGGGTTAGTGAAAAATATTGCCTGAGGAATGGAAACACTGCTTTGATTGTGATACAGACTCTATTTTTATTACTTTTCTCTGTAAAATACAATAAAAACATTGTGGTAAATGTATAGTCAATTATCTGCAGTGGAAGGGAATACACCATCCATCGGCAAGGCTTCTGGGGGAGGGAACACCGAGTTCCAGCCTTGTCTTATCTTTCAGTGCGAGACAGACTGTGGCTCAGAAACTGTAGGAGCACAGACTTAAAAACAAAATATGAAATGTGAAATGCAAAGAGCCAGTTATCCACCTGAAAAACACAGAAAAGAGCCAGAGGAGCATCCCTGTGTGACTACAGCTGCTGCCTGGGTAAAAGCACTTGGCAACAGAAAGCGATGGCTTTGAGTCTGAAAATGTGGTATCCATAAAGCTCAAGTCAGGGCCAACATTACCACTGGCCACAGTGGGGTCCAGGTTTCCTCCAGTGTGCACTGAATCTACTCTTGGCTCTGTATTATGGCATCCAAAGAAAACCCGGTGGTGTGCAAAAGAACACAAAGGCACAACATAACCAAAGTGGCTACAGCCACATTCACTGCAGTAGCCCAGCTTTTGAGTAGCACCAGTCTTTTCACATCATATTTTATACTTCTTGACTAGCTTTTGATGTCTGTCCTCATTTTAGTCTACCAACTCCTATCAGAGGTGCACTGAGATATATTTGGAAAGAACTACACATTGTGGGTGCCATCACAGTACCTGTGACATTTCATAAGTGTATGGTGGGACTGCATGGACCATTTCTGCCACCTCCATTTCTCCTGCACTCCTTGCCACAGAATTGGAGCCCAAGCATATGTCTTGAAACTTGGGCATTACCTCCAGTGTTTAGAAAGGGCACAAAGGAAAAATTTGAAAATGGATCTAGCTTCTGGAGGTTTAATGTTAATTCTGATGGAGTGAAAGATGTGAGATATTAATTATTTAAGGGTCACAAACCTCTGAACATTAGGTGACAGGCAAATCAGTTTCAGGAGAGTATTTCCATTTGTATTTTCCTGATAGCAGTACTGACCTTTTGACTTACTGATGATTCTCAAAAATGTTTACTTTACAGATTTCAAATTCTAAAATTGATATAAATAACATGGCTGACATTTAGTAGGGTTATTTACTTCTCTGTGGGTAATCAGTCTTCACTGTAGAAGTATACTTCAGGGTAATAACTAACAGTGGAGTAAGTAGTGACCTTTTCCCATGCAAACCTGTCCAGTACTTTTGTATGCACAGAGCCTAAAGGAGGGGAGCAGCTGAGGAAATGACGATATTTCAAGGGAGAGGCTTCCAACCAGCTTGCAGCAGAGTAAGTCTGGCAAGGAAAGACCTAGAAAATTCCTGTCTAAAGCTTCAATATTAGCCTTTTCAGATTAAGAGAATTCAGATCTAATATAAAAAAATACATAAAACAATTCCTATTTGAGGGCTGTGTCTTTCTCCACATCCACAAGATTGAGATTCTCATTTGCTGGAACCGCTGTCAGGGCTCTGGGCACCAAATTCTCTGAGATAGTTTTATGACAAATTCAACATTGCTTTGCAAGAATAAGTGGTGACTACATAGGACTTAGGTGGTTTTGGATAACAAACACCTTTTCAGAGCATGAATATAACAGCACTGACAAAAAGCATTTAAGCCAAGGTGAATTCTCTAGAAATGTTATTTCACTTTTTACAAGAGTGTGTCATCTTAGCAGATGAGTATTTTGAATTAACTGGGTAGCTGAGGAATTTGGTGGAACATAAGGTGGAACATGAATTTTCCTGTAGTTTTGCATATATTAAATTAACGTATCAAATTCATGTTAAATAAAAGGCAAAATATTGAATCTGAGGATCACATTAATGAAGAGCTCAACTGACAAGGCAATATATTTTGTCAGCTGAAGTGCAGAGTCAGCCCTCAAAGACCATTAGCTCATCATGATAAATAGCAGTTATCGAGATAAAAACTTGGTACTTTGAAGTAAATTTAAGCATTAATGTCATGAAAGTTTGACAATGTGTTCAAAAGAGTGTAAAAAAATAGTAATTTCATATGTGAAGCTGGTACATGAACTTCTTTCTACAAGTAGCTACTCCAGCATTTCTAAATACATCTCTATACAAACTAATTAGATATATTATCTTTACAGGAAAAACATACCCACAGAATCTCTGAGCTACTTCTAACAATGATTTAAGTTCCTTCTGTTGAACTGCTCATAGTACAGACTTGCTAGCATCGACGCCAACACTATCCATGATTTTCAAGTTTTTCCTGTTGTCCTCTGTTGAAGCAGAAATGAGCTCTCTCTCGAGTCTGATCATGCTATTCCAAAAAGGGCTCATCTCTTATTAAAAACAGAAGCTTTCATTCTCTCTTGAGGTCTGATATTTATGATCAAGCATTTCATGCCTACTTCTCTTGCCCTAATTCTGGTCATTTGCAACAATGCTGGTGTTAAGTGACTATGAAAGCCTAGTCTCTAAAGTGATCAGATTTTCAGGCTCTGTGCCCTGCATCACATGGAATCATTTACTGCAGTACAATAGGCAATAAGACCACTATGCATAACAGTATTTCGGGGGGGGGGGGGGGGGGGGGGAGGGGGAAGAGGGGGGGGGGGGGGGAGGGGGAGGAGAGGAGGGGAGACGAGAGGAGAGGAGAGGAGAGGAGAGGA